>UFQX01000028.1:833415-872295 GCA_900497675.1 Arapaima gigas
CCCCCCCCCCCCCCAAGAACTACATTCAAGCAATAGTGCTCACACATAACACTCCAGAAAAGTAATCAGAACACCCTGCCATTAGTTTTAAAACATGTGCTCACCACAAACTGAAGAGAACCAAGTTTCTTTTGAAGCTGCCAGGAGTTCAAACGGGAAGCACCAAAGACACAACCTCACTCACAGTCCCCTTTCTTTCATGAGAATCAGCCTCAAGCTTACTTTCACCACCAAGTTGGGAGATAAAAAACATCAAATGGAGAAGAAACAGTGGACTCTCACAACTAACAATATATTGCAGCATTTATACTTCATAAGAGGATGATGTGACTCAAATGTCTCAAAAAATTCAAACAGATTTTGGCCTCAGAGAATCTGATGATGGATCTCGTGAAATTGTCAAGCAGAATAACCGCAAAAACAAAAAAGTTTGAGTGTGTGCAGAATCACATGTAACTGATATAACACCAAGCTGCTGGTAATTAATATGCACGGCCAGACCCACTGAAGCAGGTAGTTATGGAAAATCTAACTTATCTCCTACTTCACTCTTCAGCAATAACACAGATCAAAGCGTTGAAGGTACAGATTTATGACAGGTGTCTCCTGTTCCTGGCGTGCGCACCTGTGAAGTTGAAAAAGTATCCCAAGCTGTAATAAATCATTCTCTCAGATTTGTTAATAAAAAAAGACAGCTTTGTTACTGCTTAATAAAGACACAAGTATATTTTCTGCCTTATTTTCCTCACATGAGCTTTTTTGTTATGCAGACTTCACCGCATACATTAAACTTTCCATCTCTTGCTCAGCCAAACAACACTGTCTGCATTCGAATTCAAAAACATAGCTGATATTCAGCAAATGAAAGGAAATGAATGTCTGATAATATCCTTCAGACTTCCTATTTCTAACCTGTAGTACTGAAAAAATAACTATTACTTAACAGTCCTGGAGAGTACTGTCAAAAGTTCACATTACAGTGATGGTAAAGTGTTTGCAATGAACCAGGGACACAGGTCCTTATCACGTGCATTAATTTATTATTTTATTAGCCATTATTTTGCTGACACTTGTTTTTACACTAACCTACTTGATTATATAACCATTTTTACAGCCAAAGAATGTTTTAATTGAAGCACATATTCAAAATCTGTGTCCTTCAACTGAAAGGTGACAGGTCTGAACACTGTCCTATCTGCTGCCCCTTTAGATTTGACTGATGTCACTTTATGATATCTACTGAGTGAGTAATTTTGCATTTACGTTCCTTCTTAAGTCATTTTAGACAAATTACACTTTCAGCCCCTAGAAAGGACTCAAGCTCTTCCCAAGTAAAATAAATATTGTTAAAAATCTGGGTACAAATCTTGGGAAAAATATAAAAACATGACATCGGAACTATGTTTTGAAAACAATGCTGACAGCAAAATTAACATACAAAGGCACTGATAATGCAAAAACAAAGAATTTTGAGGAAAAAATTCTACCTGGGATGAAAGCTAGTTGCTGTTTAATAAACATGTGCTCACGCTAAGTTTCTCTGTACAGTGCAAACACCTCCGATTCTAATACAAGCTTTGCAGAAAGAAAAAACCAACACAGACAGATTTACCTTTTTTGTGCTTGGGGGGGGGGGGGATTTGTTTACTTCAACATTTCAGAGAGGTAAAACTAAACACCTCTTCGCAGACAAGCACTTCTAAGTAAGAGCTCTGGAAAAGTGAAAGTTGCTTAGGTCAGTAGAGAAACAGCACTGCTCAATGTTCCACTCTGGGGAAAGTACAGCTGCATGTCTCAGACTGCAACACAGAATGTGCCCACAGGTTCTGACCGGGGCCTCCTATCCACAGGTGCACCAGAGGCATCTTAGTCTTAGCATAAAGGAGGACTCCCCCTTGAGCCTTTCTTACACATCTAGGAACGCCCACAGGCACACTGAAGACTATTCAGTTCATTCAGATTCAGCAGGGAAGCACTTATTACTGTATGTGGGAGAAGCACAAAGCATCATTTGCCCTCATTGCGCTCAGCATCGTAGTCTCCATAATGGCCAGCCTCCTCAGCAAAAGGTAGGGGTGGTGCAGCCCTGAAATGCTCAACATGCAGTCTGGCCTTCAGGCGGGAGAGTGTTTTCAGATAAGAGTGAGGAATGGAAGACTTTGTTCTGCCCTTGGCATGGCTGGGAAATGCTCTCCTGCCATACGCCAGACAGACCTGTCTGCTTTCTGAAGGTTGGAAGAAACAGATGAAGAGCTCAGCGATCAGCCTGGAACTGGTAGAAGAGATACCAGCCTGGTGATCTAACCCCAAAAAATCAGTCTCATCATTACCAAGTCTCTCAACAATCATCAGCAATTCACAGGACAAGGAGAGATTTCACACACTTAACAAAGCAGTGTGTGCATTGCTGCAATAAAAAGTCCAAAGATGTGTTTCAGGTGAACCAGTGACTCTAAATTGCTCTTAGGCTGTGAGTGGAATAGCCCTGGAGTGGACTGATGCCCTGCAACCTGTTTCACAGACTATGTTTCCCAAATATACTTTGGACCACCATGACCTTGCACTGGACAAGCAGTGTTTATTGACTCTGCACTGTTACCTGGCCGCATTCATACATTTCAAAATCTTGTGGACCACTGCTGTATAGTTACACTGACTGTTTAGTTAAATTGCTAAGCTTCACTCACCTGTTTTCAAACTTTCAAACTAATAGTCACTGACAACTAAAAGGTTAACTGTGTTATAGGTAAACTGAACCAAAAAGAAATTTGCAGGTCAACACACCAGCTATCTGAATATACCCTTTAGGTCAGAAAAAGGATTTGTTTTTTTAGTGCAATTTTGATGCTTATGATGAATTATTACAATGAATTCAGCCATCCAGAGGAAGCCTTATATTTATGTTGAAGTTGCCTTTTTCTGAAATGATGCATAACTTCAAAGCTCCCCCCGTGCAGATTCTGTGCTGATATTTAAGCCTATTTTCACTTTGAAAACTTTATCAGGAGAATTTGGAGTTGGCTCACTAAATGATTCCAGTGAAACAGAAAACTGCAGAGGAAATTGATTTATGGTTTTTCACTGTACTCACATCAGCTTCCTCTTTTCTGACCTCCATTATTTACAGGAAAAACTTGTATGATTAGATTTCAACAAAAATACAGGCCCACTTTATACAAGTCAGTGTGTGAAGTATCTGATTCAAATGCATTTTAGCTTACAGAAACTGTTCAAAACTATTTTTTATACTAAAAAAACACAGCAGGCTGTACATAGGACAAGCTCCTGGAAAACTTACTTGACTACTGGAACTCTTTATTATGTCATTTCCAGACAGCACACCAAAAGACTGCATGGGTGTTTTGTTGGTGATAACAAAATGAATTAACCTGTGCTTGACAACATATGGAACTAGTGCTTCATAAAAGTAATTACTATACATAAAATTTGTGACAAAAACTAAAATATCTTAACACATTGTAATTGGCTGCTCTTCCCAGATAAGGAAGGAAACAAAGAAGCTTAGTGTCACAATGCAAGAATTGAATTTCATTTAATTTGGAGGAGTCAGTGTTTTTACAAAGTAGATTATTTATTGAACCTTGATTTAGCTGACATTTGGGAAATAAGATAATCAACTGTACAATTACTTGCCTATTTAAACAGTAGGGTATTATTACTGTATCAATTCTCTGGTAATGTTACTTAATCAGGTGTACAGCAGCACCAGTAAGATTCAAATCAGGGACTTTTATTTTGCAAAAAAATAATCACCACTATCCCACACACTATACTAACTGCGTTTTCACATGGCAGTGCAACAAAAAGTACAAAATAGGAAATTACTTATAGCATAACTGATATAGCTCCTTAGGTTGCTAGTTCAAGTTCCAGGAGGAACCCTGCTGGATTACCCTTTGCAAGACAATGATGTTTTCCTTTAAAAAATAAATACATAAACATTAAACTATTTTATGGAGTTTTAAGTATTAAGCTATGATAATGTGTTTGTGCAAATGCTTAGTATACTCTGAGCAGCAGGGTGTAAGAGCTGTTGCCTATGGACCCAATGGCTTCAGGATCAAATCCCACCTCCTTTTGTTGTGCTCTTTGGCAAAGTAATTACTGTGACTTGCTCACACCTGCTGCTGAACACTGATCGTAAGCTCTCCTAGTTGGGACACTTTTGGACAAAAGTAAGGTGGAGGAGGGGTAGCGATGGGTTTGTGCAAAACAGTAAGATTAAAAAGGTTTGTAGGTATTTATATAGCTTAAATATAATTGACAGCTAGGAGTGTCCACAAATTTGATTTAAAACACATCCATCCATAAATAACACATTCACGTACTGTGGTATAAATTTATACCAGGAGTCAGGAGGTCCATAACAAGAGTGCTTGGCAGTGTTTAATTTCTTCTGGTGTGGTTTTTTCCCAGTGCATGGTTTGAATACCAACCCAATATAATGAGTAATTATATTAATTATTAATAATTTTTAAGAAAAAAAGTGTTTGGACACACTTTCTGATTAATTAATAGTGAACTTTTCATCTACATTGTAATTATATAGATGTATTTTTTAAAATCACTACACTACATTAAATAACCCAGACTATCAGGGTAATACCATCTTGATAAAATTGTTTTTAACTTCAAGAGAATACACAGAAACAAATAAACCACCTAATGTAACAAAATCTCAGTTCAACAGAACCAATGAAATGTTTTTAAAAGCTTGCAGAGAATGAAATGAAGCACAATGTGAAGCTTCTTCTAAAAGATCAATATGAATTTCTCCTTAATTTTTAGGCTTTACTGCCTTGGATGCACTACGCTATTCACTTAAGCCCTCAGCTGGCACCCACAAAGCGATTTATTTGTGCAGTATACTAAATGTGCTCTTTGAGAGTCTGGAGACCTGTTATAATGTGTTTATCTCAACCTAAAATTGTTCATAGTGTAAGGTCTGCAGAATGAGCACCGAATACATGATGCACCGGAGAGGTTTCTACACGGGGCCAACAAAACAACTTAACGCCTGCAGGTCAGAGCTGGTAGCAGAAATGCTTGCAGTGCTCTTTTTATTAATTGTCTTACAGAGTGTGGAGGCCCCCTGCTGAGATATAGTTCTGACTGGCTTTAAACCTTTCCTGTCTTATGTGTTTCCCAGTCTGCAACTTGGCAGTCTGGCTGGCAAGATGGTTCATCCTCACCCTCTTGTCAGTTTACATGGTTTCTTCCCTGCTTGCCAGACTGGTAATCATGTGGATCAGCACCACGACAAGACCAAGTGTGGCTATGAAATTTTTCCATGTCTTCTGTGTCATCAAAGTGACACAGAATGGGAATACTGACTGCATCTCACTGCAGGCCCAACAGTGTCTCAGTATTCTCCTGATCCTCAACCAACATAAACTGCAAAATCCTGGGTTTGAACTGTGATTTGGCTTTAAACCATTATATCTGCCTCATTGAAATCAGAAAACAACTGTACACGTTTGAATGGGTGTTCATCATCAATTATTGAATATACCCTGGGCTAACACCACATGAGAGACAACGTGCAGCAAAAACAGTATCACACTTCTTATTTATGCATACAAACTGCATATTCACTGAGCAAATACAAAAGTTTCACATCTCCTTTTTATGAGTTTCCAAAGTAAGACAATGAAAAATACAACATTTCAAAGTAATGCTTAAGTCTTACAAATATAAACCAGATTTACATTACTAAGATTTGTAATGCAACTGGTATCTGTGGTACTGAATTTGAATTCAACAAGTTAACTGTTCCTTAGTCTATTCGATCCAGAACAGACACGGGATGATGCAAAGTTAAGTCCAGATAAAAAAATCAGTTTCCCTAAAAAAGTTCTTTCTTTTATTTTTGTATTTTTAGTTTTGCTTTCTGAACACATTTCACCTGATGTCTGCTGTAAATCAGAAAGAACCTCTTAATAGCAAACAACATGGAGCACTTATTTCTATATATCTGTACAAAGATTTAAGAATCGTCCTCTTTCACTAGTCAAATACATAAGTGCTTATGGGGCCAAAGAGATCCCATTTGAGATGGCAAAAAAAGTGTCAGAAGAACTTACCAGAACTCGGTTTTCCACCTTATCCCCTTTTATTTCTAGCTTGACTTTCTTCTTCACAGAGAGTTTAACCCTTCTGCCCACAGCATCCTTCACGCTCTCTGCAGGACAAACAGGTAAACCAAAATGGAGTTAAAACTGGGAAAGTCTGCAGAATACACCATCATCCCTCACTGAATTTCACTTGTAAATGATATGAGGTGTCCACATACAACATTTTACCCACACAGAACTCATAAAACAAAACATACATTCTTCCTTGAGATACCTTTGTACTAGCTAAATTGCACTAGCTAAAATTTTTCAGAGTAAAAGTCTTAATAAGAAAGGTATTATTCAGAACTGAAAGAAATTTAAACTGCTGACAAAGCATATTAGACAGAGAGCTGCACTCTTCTGAAAGGTGAATTAAAAATGGATCAAAACACCTTACACCATGTAACAGAAACACTGCCCTAAAATTTATACTTAGCATCATGATCCATGTTACCAGAAAGCATTCATTCTTAAAAACAGGCTTTAGGAATCCTTGCGTTTCATGGTAAAAGCATCACTGGCACTGACAACGCTCAACCCATGTTCTGCTGCTCACAGGCATTTTTCACACTTTTCACCAAATCTGGCTTACAAAAAACTCAGGTCAAGCCTGTTTTCATACAGCGATGCCAATTTTCCAAGTCTATCTTGATTGATAAATTTGTCATGAATGGCTAACATAAAATCTGTTAAGCAAAATTGCCAAGTGACTGCTCCTCTCGCCATCTCTCGCTCTTAGACACCCTGTCACTGCGTTACACAATCACAGGGTGGAAATGCTGCTATAGTAAAGAGCAGCATAACATCATATTGGAAACTGATAAAATGCTATAAGTTGTATTTTTTGCCAGATAAATAAATCCTTTTTTCAGTAACAATAACTGGTTGTCCATTACAGGGTGGCAGGGGGTTGGACCCTGTCCCCCAAAACACAGGACACTAGGTAGGGTACACTGTGGATAAGACACCATTCCATCATGTACCTTCATTTAATCACACATACACACTTCACAGGCAATTTATTTAACTGACACTCAATGACCACGAATAACTACCTCATTTGGACAGCTGCACAGAACCTATCCCAGAAGCACATGATACTAGGATACAACCAGTAGAGATGTAAGTCAATTACTGTGTAGCAAAGCACACACATAATCCCGGACATATAAACTCACTACAGGCAATTCTGAGTCACCAATTCATCTAAAATGCATTTTTGGAAACCCACAGAAGCACTGAGTAAACCTGCAAATTCCATTGAGACTGAGAAAAATTTGAACCCAAAGCCCAGGCACTGTGAGGCACTTAAACTACCTGCTGTACCACCATTTTGCCAATCAAAATTAATTAACTGAAGTTACATCTTAGTTAAACACAACATTTCCTATTGCCACAGTTAGTAAGGGTGTATAGAACACACATGTCTGAATGAAGTGGTTCTGCTAGCAGTGAGCTCATGGAGAAGAGTAAGTGTAAAAGAAAGATCTGCAGATGCATTGTCTCTGTTTTTGGACTTGATGCTGCAACAGAGAAATACAGGACATTTTCAGTTTTTGTCCTGGAGTGATACTAAATGGTACCCTTTGTCATATTGTCAAGAGAGACACAAAGGACAAGTTGTTCACACTGGGTATCTCTCAGCCATCATCCCTTTCTTTCTCTCTATCCCTCTCCCTCTCTCCCTTTTCCTTACTCTCTCCATCTCTTTTTCTCTATGCATCTATTTGTCTTTAGTTTAGCTCTCAATTTTGTAACTTCAGCATAATTTACTGAAATGAAAAATTGTATGCACTTGCATTGCCAAAGCAACGGTTTAACAATTTAATGCACAAGAATGTTTTTAACAAAAATAATTTATAATGTAATCATTACAAAACATAAATTCAGTACAGGGCCAAACACAGCAATCCCTTGGTATCAATCTAATTCAACCCTGAAAACAGGTCCCTCACTTGCTTTAGTTTTTCTTTTTCTGTCTTCTCTCCATCACTTTTTCACTCCATTTCTTTCATTTTAATCTTATTCTCCTTCTCTCTGTCACACTCTTTTTCTCTCTGAAGCTCTCTTGTCTTCCCCTCATAGAATCCCACATGACAAAATCCAACTTCAACAAATTCTTAGACTATACTAGAACAACAGGTTCAGCTTCCCCAAACACCTGTTCCTAACTGCAGTCCAAAAGGCAAACAGTTACTCTATTTTCTGTTCCTTTGTTTTGTGACTGTTACACACCTGTGTGATAATATTATACTGAAGCATTTCTAAATATACATCTACAGTACAAACAGCACTTATCTCCTTTTTGTGCAATAAAAACATAACAATGTCCCAAAACTAAAGCGTACGCACTGATTGTACTGTAGAACTGCTTACTCCATTTAGTTTGACTTGTTAGATAATAATAATAATAATAATAATAATAATAATAATAATAATACACTACATGGTGAACTTAAAGTTTGGCTAATCCTAATGTGGAGATGACACACAGGGAGCAGTGCAGAGGCTGTCAGGAGTAAAAACAGCACATCACTGTCTGCTCCTATGAACATTCACACTCAGAAAAAGTATCACCACAGATGAGGAAACATAAAACAACATTTGTAAATATTTGTTTAGTAAACATTGGGTTTTCCCAAAATGTTTGACCTTAACCAAGGCTAAATAACACCAACAACAAAACAACAACAACAACAATAATAATAATAATAAATTAGTCTTCCCATACGGACGTAGGGCTGCTCACGTGCCGGTCCTCCCAAAGACAGCGCGTGAGCTGTCACTGCGCTCCGGGTGGGGGGTGGCGGCTCACGGGAAATAACTGTCATCAATGGCAAACGTCCCGTAACGTGACCCATTGTAACTCGTTTTAAAATAAAAACGTCTTTTTAAAACGAGTATGCGCATGTCCGAACTACACTTGTCTTCTAGAAAATAACAATGATATACACGGCACTGGGGGCGAAGAAGTCGTAAAATTAACTGTATATTAATGTGCACCGCGACAAGGAAGACAACACAGACACCAAGCCGGTGTGCAAACAATGTCTTGTATGTCGATTTTCCCCACAAACTCGCCATAGCATTTTTCGTCCAACCTTTAGGGCAATAAATCACACACGCCTAAATATGCTTGTGTAATGTGGGTAAATAATGTGCCTCAGAGAATATGTGGCACACGGACACATTGTCTTGAGGACACTATTCTGGAAGTATTGTTGGAAAAGCAGCGCGGAGGGCGCGCGCATTAATAAAGGTTAATAAATACCCGTGTGTGCTGTGAAATTGTGAGGTGCATTGTCTTACCAAGCAGCTCTCTGGGCACATCTGACATCTCGTCGCTCATTTTTGGTGGTGTGTATCGCTGCCTGTGTCCACACGGCGGGTATCCACGAACAAAAAAAATAACAAATTAAAAACACTGTGGTAAAAATGAGGAAAAAAATAAAATGTAAAGTGTAAATGAAAGTTTGGGATAAAATGGGAGA
Organism: Arapaima gigas; assembly: GCA_900497675.1. Lineage (NCBI taxonomy): Eukaryota > Metazoa > Chordata > Actinopteri > Osteoglossiformes > Osteoglossidae > Arapaima > Arapaima gigas. Next base: position 843,044 of record UFQX01000028.1, read on the forward strand.
GGAGCCCTTTTTCCTGCTATGTCAGGTGTCGTCCTGCGTTACATTTCCGTGTCCACATCTCCACCCACCCGCGGCCCCCTCACAATGAGACACGGGGATGAAGACGCGGAGAGCGAGACAGAGAGCGAGAGAGAGAGCGTGCGCGTAGTGGGCTCACCTCGCGAGAACAAGCACGAGCCGCCGCCGTGAAGCGACGCTGAGGNCCGTGTCCACATCTCCACCCACCCGCGGCCCCCTCACAATGAGACACGGGGATGAAGACGCGGAGAGCGAGACAGAGAGCGAGAGAGAGAGAGAGCGTGCGCGTAGTGGGCTCACCTCGCGAGAACAAGCACGAGCCGCCGCCGTGAAGCGACGCTGAGGAACAGAAACCACGCGCCCCCCCGCCCCCCCCACGCGACACCAGGGAACCCCTCCCGACCCAACGCGACATCTACCGATGAAAAGGTGACATCTGGTGGTGCTGTGGACACTCATTTATTATTATTATTATTATTATTATTATTATGTTCTTTCACCGTTGATCTTCGCTTGTATTATGACCATATTTGGATGTAACTGTGAAACTGCAGTGTCTGTTGCACTACGTCCGTGATCAATGGCGCCCCCCACAGGCCTCCCGCTGGACTGCAGTGCTCCCAGCCAGCGGGTGGAGGAGAGGGAATGAGGCTGTTCACTGGAACACGGGAGACCCTCCAAGCTAAACTCGAAAAAAAAGGCGAAAAGAAAATGTTCGGTACAAATCCACCTCAGTGGTGCTAATAATAGGTATTAAACACCGAGATACAGAAACACCCTTTTTACTTCATTTGAGTGTAATTGACAATTTTTTTAAAACACGTCTATGTCCCATAAAATGTACATTTCTCGCTCTTAAAATTCAGCCGACTCTTAAAATTTATTCTTTCAAAGTTCGGTTAATTAAAAAAAAATCTCATTCTTTGTTTAATTCTTAACTAAGCTAAATACAGTAATAAAATCACGCAAGTTGTAATCTCAAAAGTGAAAAAACAAAACCAAAAAATTCTGCTTATAACTACATCATAGTCTAACATTATTTTATAATAAACACAATACACAAATTATAAACATTTCCTTCACTTGCATCTACACCTGCAGTACTTTCATTTCCCCATTTATACAACCTAGTCACTGAACACACACATACACACACACACACACTTATAAATACATACATATATATGAACAAGAGTGATGCTCAGATCACANACACACACACACACACACACACTTATAAATACATACATATATATGAACAAGAGTGATGCTCAGATCACAGTTTAATGTTAAGTAGTCTAGTAGAACCAATTACAGATGGACAAGATACACGATAACATGGACTTGATGGCTACTACAACACCAAATCTAGTGAGAGGCTACAGGAAATGGCAGGAATCATATACAGAAACATCTGTAAGGACACTCCCACAGAGAGTCAGATCAGGTGGAGGTCATGTGGGGCCTCTGCATCCAGACAGATAAACAGGTACTGGTTAACCAACCAGATATAGTGAAAATAGAAATGGAGGAGAACAGTACTGCTGATAGATGTAGCAATTGCAAGTGATAAAAACGTCAGGAAGAAAGAAGACGAGAAGCTGCAGAAATACCAGGCGCTGAGAAAAAAAACTGGAGAGAACATGGGAGGTGAAAACCAAGGTAGTCCCATTGATGATAGGAGCACTTGAGGCTACAAGCCCATATATATATAGTGAGCCAAATGCTGACATCGTGCAGCCTGCTAGTAGGTGCTGTACTATCTCAGGGGGTTCTACTCACAGTCTGAACCTGGGGTCTTGTTTGACACACCTGTTGCTGACTGCTTGCTCTTGCGCAGCCATGATTTGTGTCCCTGTCAAAGGAATATATATGTGTGTTGTAATAACTGTTTCAGTCCAGCAGGTGGCAGTGAATCTTCAAGTTTTTCCTCGTTGTGGTCTGTTTCCCTTCTAGTGTGAAATTCTTCCTCACAGGCATATTATTGATGCACACATAAAGTAGAACAATCTTTTAATCAGAATTATGAGCAGCATTAGGTCACAGCAACCTACAAGCAGAGACATTGCACCAACAGATTACACGTTCTTCTACATACAGTAAGGGGCTGACAGTGAGGGAATTACATTGTGTCACAGGTATGATCGAGTAAAATTATCTAAAAAGTTCAAGAGAGTGTCCACCCATTCCAGAATTGTTTTGAACCGTTTTGGAGGTCAAATGTTGATGTTGTGAGTGGGAGGAAATTAAACATTTCAGATGTCGACATATTTTCAGAGGGATCTTCAGTGTAGACCAAGGCAGTAAAATACATGCTGTCAGAGTGAACAGCCTACGCTAGATGACTTCATCAAAAAGAGAACTTGGGTTGTGGTTTAACAGCAAAATAGATGATGACAAATCAAGCTTTATATTAATGGTCTTTTCAATAGATGAATGAACATCATTCAAATCAGTTTGTATGTTGTCACAGTCCCAAAATATGTGTAACAAAGTGCCAGGAAAAGCTTTACAGTAACAAAACACATCTCCCTTGGAAGATCCTATAAAGATGCACTGTTGAAAGGTAGATTCTGAGAATGTGCTTGAAGTTTTGCTCCTAGATGTCTAGGGAAGTGCAGGCCAGAAAACCTTTTGTATATATGCTGACCATTCGTGATTCATAGTCTCATTCCCACTCCTCCCTCAGAAAATCATCAAAATTATTGCTGACACTTGATAAAATATAACAAAATGCATAAAATCAAGCCTCTAAAGTTGGTCGCTGCAGTGAGTTGTTTCTCTGCTCCAGTTAATTCTGCCCAAAGTCTGTTGTCTTTGTTTGAGGTTGTAATAAAATGACAAAGATGTAGATATTTAAAGAAATCTGTACAAGGTGGGCTAAATGTAATTTTCAGATGTTGATAGATAACCATTATTTGGCCTGAAAATAAATGTGACCTGTCCATGAAACCTTCAAACCACCACTTGTGGAGTACATTTTGCCAAATGTTTGTGAGAAGATCTAGAATGACAGCTACAGGGGACCAGAGAGACTGCATGGAATCCCCACAAATTTCTTAGCATTGCTCCTGGTTAGAGTTCTTGGTTCCCTGCATTATAGCTTATGATGCATGTATTACAATTATATTAATTATATTATTATCATAATATGATATTTAAAGGATGAAATACATTACTGGAGCCAAACCTGGCCTTGATAAAAAAATGGTCTAGTCCAGTTTTATAATTTTTGGCAGTACTGTTTCCAACCTATGGACCAGTGTTTTGGTTACAACTTACATGTCAACATTCAGCAAACTCAATGGGAGGAGCAGTCTAGAGGATTTTTGTTTTCTATTAAAATTACAAGAATTGAAAGCATTATTCCAAGAATGGGGGACACATTCTTCTTTAAACATGTTGTTAATTTCTGGCATTAAAACAAGGCATAATTCTGGCCCTGGGATTTTCCAAAAGGCATTTTTTATATAATTTCCCAGATATCTTAGTTGTGAATGGGATATTTAAAAATGAGCAGTTTTTGTCACAGATGCGGGGCAGTGATAATCATTCCAGATGTGAGTGTATTGTGTCAGAAGAGCCTAGTCATAGGGAACAGTATGGAGGGACTTATAGTAATCTCTAAAAGTATTATTAATTGCTATTTGGTTGTATATAACCAGCCCTGAAGGAATCTATACTGTGGAAATTTTATCCATATTGAAATATATTAAAGTCAAAATTTTGAATGAGAAAAACGTTAAACAGTCAGAGAAATGGTTTAAGTTGCCTGATTAGTTACCCCAGGATTTTGCCCACATTATTAATTTGATTTTCTATTCAGTTTTATTTTTGTTATATAATAATTGTTACATTTGTCATAGTTATAATGATTTGTGTTTCAGAAGCCACAAAGGACCCAGCTATAGCACTCTTGAAAAAATTGTAAAAATCTTTGGATGAAAGGCATTGCTTTGACAATATAAAAACACTTTCTAGACTTAAAAAATGCATGAAATGGAAGTGTTTCATAAACAGAAAGTTAAAACTAGCATGAATTAGGTCCAGTTCCTGAAAACAATTATTAGTCACATTGCTAGACATAAAAGAAACAAACAAAAGTGCTTTGCTTGTTTTGTGTAAAAGCTGTACTTTCCCAGAGGAAATAAAACTGTTCACACAAAAAAATAAACAAAAGTTTTCGGTGGCTTTAATTGGAAACGTTTGGCAGACGTCTAATACCCACCAGTGAGGTAGCGGGCCTATATTTCATATTGTGCAGAACCTGGGGAAATGAACAAAATAGAAAATGAAAACAAGCAGTAATGGATGTTTGCAATGTATTGAGTTTTAACAATGAAGTGGTGTAATACTGAGAGTGATAGTAATAGTGAGAGTCAGGCACTGACTTAATGCAGGCATTTGTTCATGTTGAAAAACAAGAATGTTCGGTACAGCTGCATCACAAGATGAAAACACAGTTTACAAGTAAAATTTCCTGACTTTTGTATGGTAGATGATCAGTGAACACCCAGTATATGCAGTTAAAATGTTTAGGGATTAAAATATCCCATCCACCCACCTATTTTCATTAATACCTTGTCCTAGTCAGGGTCACTGTAGTTCAGACCCTATTCCAGAATTAATGAGCAATCAAAGATCAATCAATAATTAAAATATTTATTCTTAGTTTGATTATTATTCAGATATTGCTTTACTCTCTTGTTTAGTCTGGCCTATAGAAGTTGGGCAATGTACTTCCATTATAGAGTGAATATTCTGTTATAACTTATACATGTTTCCTTGGAAAATGTGTCAGTTCATTCTCATACACACATGCGTGCACACACGTGCTTTTTCTTGTATGAACTTGTGGCATTTCTGTGGAGTTCCATTTGCAGGTTCCCTGTTTTTCATATGTGCTTTATGACTGCTACTTCCATATCTGTTCTGCTCATCATTTACCGATACAATGTGTGGAACTGCTGGATCCACTGCTCTTTCATATGCTGGGAAAAAAACAAACCTGTCTGCAGTGAGAATTGTGCACTTACTAGCATGGTTAGAAAACCTTTGAAATACCCACAGAAAGATATGTTAAGACGATGGATTCAAACACCTTGTAACTGCCACACCACTAAGCTTTAATGTATTGTTCCATTTTTGTAGTGCCATTTGAGGCCATTTATGTAGTTTTGTTTGAGAAACATTCCTCTACACCACAAACAACTTGGTCTCATATTTTTCACTCCAGATCACAAATACCTAGGAGCAGACTTAATTGCTTAATGTGAAGACACAAATTTCCTATGGCAGGGAGTGTGGGTTTGGAGTCCCACCCATGTGGAAATACAACCTATGCAAGTCTGTCGAATCCCTTATCTAGGCAGCAGAAGTGAGCTGCAGTTGTACTTGTAGGACTCAGTTTGAATCCTACCTACTGTAGTATCTGTAAGTGATTTACTTACCCTGAATTGTTCCAGTTAGAATTACCTTGCTATACAAATGGGTAAATTAATAAAAGTAAATGACAATAACAGAAGATGGAGTGTTGTTTAATGACCTGATCTAGTAATATTTTGCAGGTTCACAGTCCAAGGGGCCAGCAGGTAGCACAGTGTTGCATTTCCATCTAAAGGTTCACATCATGCTCCTGCAGTAGTACCTTGATCAAGGTATTTCACCTGAACTGATATTATAAGAGTCCCACAGGCAAATCATCATAAAGTTACACATCTGATGTTGTAAACTTTGGTGAAAGCCACATGAAGCATAATAATATATATAATATAGTCTAACAGAGGGACATACTGTCATCCATCTAGCCGTCATCATGAACCACTTTATTCTGGTCAGGGTGGCCCAGAGCCTCTCCCAGAATCATAGGGCTCTAGGCTATAAAACAATCCCTGGATGGGACATCAGTCTACCACATGGTGACCACACATACTATCAACAATTTACAATGAAATACATGTCTTTGAGCAGTGGATGAAACCCACACAGACACGTGGAAACTTCAAAACTCCACATAGACTGAGTTAAATTCAAATCTGCCCCTGAACAGCTTAGGCACTGTGAGGCAGCAGCACTACTCACTGAGTCACCGTGTCACCTGACCTACCCTGGTGACTAAGGCATTTTCATTTTTGTAGATGGTTACCACTTTAATTTGCTCTGAGGATTCAGGTAATAATAATAATATAAGTACAGTTTAAGAAACAAGTTATTTAATTGTCATAAGGCAAATGACAGGATCCTCCTCTAGGATACAATTCCACAGAAGACTGGTAAGTATGTGACTTACTGTGATGCACTGTCACTCAGATGATGACTCACTGGGTTCATAACAGGGTGCAAAAGACAACATCTTGACAAAATCAGAGGTCAGAGTATACTTTTTTAAGTGTCAACTATGTCCAAATCTTAAAAGTTCTTGCAACTTCCTCCATTACAGAACACATCATGAGGGTCATAAATTTAATACAATTAAAAAAAAAAAAAAAAAAAAAAAAAAAACAGTTTTTACCTACTTTTATGACTGGATATTTTATAGAGCTGTTACTGTATAAAATCCAGTTGTCATTCTGTAGTTACCAATCATTCCTTTGTCACAGTAAACAAAGTAAAAATTCTACTTTTTACAAACACTTGCGACTGCAATTCACAGACAGCTCGACTAAATAGTCATTGTGCTACTTGACAGTTGTTTTGCATCAGTACCTGATGAGGCTTCAGTTGGTTACTTAAACCCCTTATTAGCATAAAGTAATACTTTTTTTTTTTTACCATGAATGGTTTTACGGAGAAATTATAATTACTGTTTATAATGAGTTACAAAACCTGCTTTAACTGGTGTCTGGCTTCACCACTACAAACACAGGGGGATTTTTACTCATCATTTGCCCTTTGAGTACTTGACAGCATGCAATAAAGAAATAAAAGGCCTTGATCAAAACTGTCACATATAGCTGAAAGAAAACAGTGTAAACCTGTTTATGATATTGCCTAATAAGACATAAACTTGTATGTGATGATTCAGAGAGGAACTGGGGGGCCTTGCTGTGTTTCCCTAAAGTTAGATGCTTAAAAGGAAAGCTTAAATCATATATTTAAGTCAGACACACATTTAATCCTGTGCTCAGTCAAATACAGAATAATCAAGTATTCATATTTAGTGCTAGTACACAAAAGTGGCACTACTTGCATATCCAAAGTCCAGTACTATAATACTGGTCATTACACTATGAATAATATCCAGAATAAATGGATTATTTACATTTCATTCAGTTTTGCATTAGACTATAGTGAGGCAAAGAAAATGGAACACAGTTTTTTTCCAATAACCGTTGCAAAGTTTGCTTTTAGCATGCAACAAAACAAGAACTTTGTCAAACGCAAATATGAACCACTGACCTTTGAGTCTGTGCTCAGATATCGGTGCTTTGCATTGAAGGGTGCTTTCACAGTAGTCAAGTTTAAACATTTATAGTAACTGTTTCCTGAAGAATGCCACATTTACATAAAGTTCTGACGGTCATGTTAAAACCACATACTTTAAATTTGGATGCACATTCATCCAAATGATTCAATGGTCAGACCTAAATGCCAGTATTTCAAAGTCCTATAACCTCATGTAGCATCTACTACTTAAATTTACAGTAAGAACTACATTTTTGAAGTAAACTTATTTGATAGTTCAACCCTGTCAGTTTTCATCCACCCGCTCCTTTGTATTTTCAAGTGGACAACCTGGAAGAGGTCAAATGGATGTCACCTTGTGGTCAGCCTGCTCCTCTGAGTTACTAAAATATGAGGCATGAAAGGAATCTTTTAATTAATTTCAGAGGCAGTGGGGTGGGGTTGAGATGTGGTAGTGGACACAACTTCTTTTGCAGAAAATTCTTTTGAAGTATCAGTCCCATTCAACCAGGTACACTGATGGTCTGGTAATTCGAACAGAGTAGATTAAGAAAGCGAAAATAAATGCACATTATATTCTAAAGTTTGTGAAGAATACAGGAGCTGCGGTCACAGTATGTTTACATTTGAGAAAACGTTAGGAATATGTTTGTGCCTGAGAACATGTTTCTGAGAACAAAAAAATGCACTCATGTTTCCACATAACTGGGCGGTATAGAGCAGAGTAACTGGCCAAATTGCATGCCTTGAGTAACAAGGGCAGAGGTGGAGGGGAAAAAAACTGCTGGAAGAAGGAAGGGAATAAAATAGCACACTCCAAAAAGCTTTTCTGAAGAAGAGGCCATGTAGGGTACCCATTAGCTGTCTGATGACTAATCCATGGAGGTTCCATGTTTTAGCGGGGGAGACAAGTCAACAGCATGAGAGCTGTTTTTGTCTTTTTTTGTTTTGTTTTGTAGTTGATTTTTTATAAAAGAGGGAGGAGACGCATTGTGAAAACAGAGAAATCCCCATCCCGGTGCTACTTCCTGACCCATGTCTTTTTTTAGCACACATGATACGGACGGGCATTTCCACATAATACAGCTTTGACATCCAGTGAGTTGTTACAGCGATAACCAGTACTCAGTGCTCACACAAAGCCAACATTCATTCAAGATAGCATTCCACAGAACACAGACAAAGCAGCGTAACCTATGTATTTGTATAGCTGCAAGTTACCATGGTAATTATTAATTGAGCCTTTTTGTTTTTTCAAAGTATAATGTACAACGTGAATATACCATACTGATTGTGCTCACCTGCTCTCTAAAACAAACTGTTTTTATGTAAATAGAATGTTGTGTATGGCATGCGAGAAACCAGTGGTATACTTTTATACTTTTATACACTTAGACATTTATTGTGAAGTTCATCCATTATCAGTAACTTCTAATCTTGTGCAACATCACCGTTTTGTGGAGGTGATCCCAGGAACTTTCGATGTAATGGCAACCCGTCACAAAGCAAACATGTACAATTATGCACTCGTATATGCACATACAAAGGACAGTTTAGAGTGAATGTGTTTACTCTGAACACATTTCTTTGGACTGTGGGAGGAAACCAGCGCACCCGGAGGAAATCTGCCTAAACACAAGGAAGACATGCAAACTAAACACATGTTTTACTGTGACATTGCAGTAGCAGTGGAACCTCTGCCAAACACAATAAATCTATGTGAAAAATTAATACGTGGCTATGCTTGATGTCTGATGAGATGCATATTAGGCTTCTTGTTATTCTTACTGTCTGTAGCATAAATCAAAACGTTTCCCTTGCAAAAATATTACCTAGCATGTTATTTCCTTTAACAAAACGAGAAAGCTTAACACTTTAAACCCATCAGAACTCTTCATAATAAAAGTTCATAACTGAAAAGAGAACCTACAAAATGTCACTCACTTATCGTGTAGGAAATATCTACATGTCACACAATAACAAATATCAAGTGGCCACTGTATTAGGTAAACTTGAATGATGAGCTGTTCCCCTTTTCTCTCAAAGGACAGCCTGAAATCATTGCATGACCTCAGCATGTTGTTGCATTCATGCAGGGACTCCTGGACAATCTGATACTTGTGGTAAGGAGCAGTGTCTTCCTGGAGAAGTCAATTGCACGTGGCTATGCTGCTGCCACAGTGAATCCACTTGAAGGGCAGTGACATTACATCTCTCTCAGAGTGGGAACCAGATCAAAATGCATCATAAAATTATACCTCATACTGTCACACTAACATCATCAGTCAGCTCTGTTGACAGGATGGATCCATGAAGTCACATGGTTTTCAGCATGTCCAGATCCACTCATCGACATAAGGCAGTGGAAACAGAAATAAAAAAAGGGGATTTCAGATCAGTACTATGACCTTTTTTCCCCCTTAGCAAGCCAAAATTTACTTGCTAGGTTTGGAATGACATGTCAGGCTCTTAAAATGCTGTCACCTTTGACAGCAATAACTTGTGCAGTGAAATATGCATCTCTGAGCACCATAGCTGCACTCAGCTACTTTTCAACTGCAGCTGACCGTATGATTTCATAAGTCCCCTGTTTTGACACATTATGTAGTAAAAAGTGAATGACTTACTGTCTGCATATTACCCAAGTGCTGATTCAGTAATAAAGATGAGTATTATGGAAAATTGTTCAACTGTTATTATATAAACTTTAAATTTTTATAAATCTGATTGCTTTCAAATAAATAGTAATTTATTCCCAAGAAATATACCATCCAAATAATAACAGATTGACAAACTTATCTTGCATAATGTGTATACATAAAGTATGAATATAAATATGATGTTTGAGACATTCAGTTTTTAGGTACACATGCATCTTTAACCTACACATTTTCTAGCATTTTCACTCAAACATATACAAAACATTTCTGTTTAAAAGAACAAAGTTCTGCTGTTTGCTTGGCCATTGAAGTAAATGAAAAAACAGGTATATGTAACAGTACCGATCCAGAGGTTGTCTGGAATCGATTCTCAGTCAGCACCCATAACAATAAGAGTCTCGTCCAGTTCCCACACAAGTCATTCTCTCTTTGAGTAAAACAGGAAAAAAAGGGATTACTCACTTCAGATTTGGGCCCTTGAGGGGTGAGAACAAGTCGATGACCCCTTTCCCCTCCTACACAAAGGCGTTCTGAAAATTCCTCAGCATGAAAGGTACAAGTGCACACTGTTAACCCTAACCCCTGTTTAAGTGGTCTGTTACAGCTAGTCTGTATGAAGGTTTCGAGGTCTGCCGAATGTTTGCCTTCCATGTCACTTAGATAATCTCGCTGGCATGCTTTGAACTACTGGCTTTACGCAATTTGTTTCCACATTTGAAATTAATTTCACCATGTTCTTGCAATATTACAGTTGCCATCAAATGTAGGATGCAGCACATAAACTTATGATGGAGAGTCAGTCCATCCTGAAGATAAAGTGTGCCCATCTAAGATATCTTCCAAGATAGTGTGAGCTCATGGGATTATACACAACAGAGGGGTGTGTAGGGATCCAGTTGGTGGTGTTTTCAATTACTGTCTTAAGAGTGTTTTTAGTATTAATCAGCATCCCTCAAAAATCCCCTGTAGGAGGAACTTGACTCCAAAGGGAAATACATTATTCCAGTGTGAATGTAACTGTATTACAAATTCAATATGCTACACACCATACTGCAGATAGTAAAGTGTATTATTTCATAATGCAACAAATGTACAAAGTATTCTCATCCTTCTCAATGTATGTTACAAATTATGGAATCATTTAAGAGAGGTTGTTACTAGTGCCCCTGTTTCTGGAGACCTCAGTATTGTAGTTTTTAACTAAAAGGATAGCATAAATATTTTTGAGGACTCATTCTCAGCAAAGAAACACAAACAGCACCCTTGTGCCCTACATTGTATGCTATTTATACAGGAATCTCAGTAAGAGGTAGAGTTCAAAAGACAGCTGCTCTTCCATTAAAAGTTCTTGGGAAACAAGAGGAGCTGATCTAATACCAGCATGGAGCAAGTTTTCACTGCTTGGCTTTCTTGCTTAATTTTGCATTATGCAATTGTAGTGCATGTGACCATCTTTGCACACTGGGGAAGGGGGGGGTTTCATTAAACATCACTTGTCGACACTAATCTTTGAACAGGATGGGGAGAAATGGGAAAAGGAGGAGAAAGATGACAGCCACTTGCACCATTCATCAGCAACTGGTTTTCCCGGGCAGGATCTTGGTAGTTTGGAGCTCAAACAAAGGGCATGAGGTAGGGTTCACCCCAAATGGGTCATTGCAGGTCAGTCACACACTCTCTGACTCACTGAGTGACTCAGTCACTCACACACAAAGACAAACTTAGACTCGCCAAATTGCCTTAAACACATCTCAGCATTACGTGAGAGGAAACCAGAGCACTCCCAGAAAGCACACTCAAACAGGGTGAAGAAGGGTCAGAGCTGGGTCAGATTGGAAACCACATCCAAATTCACAACTGTGAGACACTTGCTGCCATTCACTGCTTAACCTATGGTAATAATTTGAATTAGACTGTGGCCATAATGTTCTGCAGTGGCTCGTCATTCTTCCTGTTCAGTCTGCGTCCCGAATCTGGGTCCACTTTCTCAAAATTAACAAGTGAATAACTGACGACAGACAGGTCCACCATATCTTCTGAAACCACTTAAGAGAAGAAAGCATGCCAAAAAAAATGTTTAAAAAACCATTCTTTTAGAACAATATATCCTTTAATTATAATTCACCATATTCCAAGGAGTCCCAGACATTCAATACAAATATCATGGTACAAATATAATACAACATCAGTTCCACAGCAAACTGCATAACAGTTGAACCTGAAAAGGAAAATTAGCTGCCATTGTGCAATTTGGAAGTATGTTTGTTCACCAAACAGTTAATGAGAATTGATACAGTCACCACTCATCTCCACAGTCATTATCATTCTTTCTAGTTTACATGCCACACGGTGCAATCTGGAGGCCCTGAGCATCGCCGGGAGACACCTGAGCCTGTCCTGTCCTGCGTCTTGGATCCACTCGCTGATGTGGCTCAGCAGCTGCTTGTGGCACAGATGAGCAACCTCTTTGTCCACAGGCAGCAAGTGCCGCACGAACTGGGCCAGTTTGGTCATCTTCTTCTTCTGGTGAGCAAAGAAGTCTGGCAGGATCTGTTTCAGGATCATCAGTGCACCTGTTGGAAAGGTGAGGGGTACTTAAGGAGAAAAGGTCTGACCTCTTTTTAGTGGTAACTCATGTTAACAGTGTTATGATTTTGAAGGCAATTCATAAGTATTATTAACTTTTAGCTGACAGCTTTGTCCAAAGCAACTTAACAGTTTTATAGCCAACTTTACTGTAATTTATAGTGCAGGAACAGTACAGGGTAAGAACTTTGATCAACAGGGATTCACACTGAGGACTTTCAGATTTCAGGTGCTAACTACTATGCCACCTGCTGGCCTGACTGATTTGTTTTTTTTTTTTTTTTAATACAAATCAACTCAGCATAAATGCAAATCTGGCAGGAATGCGTGTTTCAAAGCGATAACTGCCATACCTCTGTGCTGCAGGTCTTCGCAGGAAGCGCACAGGTTGTTGCGCTTCTTGGAGCCCCTGAGGAGCAGCTGCAGGCCATGCGCCGTGCAGTTGGTGTGAGGGGTACAGGTGTCGCGAGAGGAGGTCGTGGCAGAGTAGGAGCGGTGGGGGCACCTCTCACACTGTGTGTTCCTTTCAGCTGTTCCTACAGAGTCACCAGAATCACTGCATTTCAGACACTATTTAGGAAGCTCGATGCATTACAATCTCCTTATCGAAAAAACTTTGCAGTATTTCTTAGGGTACCATGCCGCTCCGTGGAGCCGGCTGTACAGGTGCACCACACCAGATATACATAACTTTCATCCTATCTATCATCTCTTTCTTTCATATTTATTTCATATATAAATCACAGCCTATATTTTATAATCTGTAAAATCAAATCTATATCATAACTGTATGATATGATGAATGTGTGTTTAATCTACATCATCCCTTTATCATGTTTACATCATATCTAACAGGTATCAGATCTATCAAATGCACATCACACCTTCCCAATCACGGCTCCTTCATATATAAATCAAAATCTATATCATAATTTTATTAGAGGTATGTGAAATATACACCATATTAAATGCATGTCTATCTGCTCGATGTATTTCACACCTGCCAGGCGCTGTGAACCCAGTTTAAAGTCGGATTTATTTACCTGGGAGACTGACGCCAAAGCCAGGCGGGCACTCCGTGTGCTTCACGCAGAAGTCTGCGCGCAGGTAATAGCCCGGCTTGCACGCGCACTCCCTGTTGTGCAGGGGCGAGCATTCGCGCACGACTACCTGGTTCTCCCCGCAGAAGGCGCTGCAGTACAGGCACTTGGGCAGGTAGTTCCAATGCTGCGTGAAGTGGTGCGGGGCACAGGGCGAGCACTGTGTCCGCCGCGTCGCCGTGCAATGCGCGCGCATGTGCGTCCCCGCGGGACACCGATCGCAGGTGAGCGTACGACCTGTGGCCTCGTCCACGTGCTGGTAGGTTCTGTGTGCGTTCGCGGAGACCGCACTGGCTGCCTCGAAGAGTAGCTGCAGAAAAAATCACGTTATCTTCGTTTCATAAAACGAATCCTATTGCAACCGGGAGCTTATCTACTGAAATTTGGATTGTAACTTTTTTTGTTTTTTTTACTAATAAAAGTGTGAGAAACCGCTGAAGCTCCGTGGACAAGATGAAGACGAGTAAGGAGAGGTTTGTGTAGAGCGTGCACGCGCAGCGCGCTCCCGTGCCACTCACCAGTGAAATTAGGAGGCTGCGGAGATCCATCGCTCCTCACGAACACTTTCATACCCATTTACCTGTTTATAAGGAAGCGGTTCTGGGCGTTTCTTTTTTTTTGGTGGGTGGAACCACACAGTCATGTCTGATGGTTTTTCCAGCATGATATTTTACTAATATCTGACAGATTTGTTCATGAAGTAATCCATCTCCATTTAGTGGCGTAGCACTTCGTCAGCGAGAACTGGATCCGAACCAGCAAATTGGTAATGTGATGAAAATAAAGTAATATTTTGTGTATATCGCCTGTTAAGGGCTGTCAACAAAACCTGACACGATCATAAGGACTAAACGTGTAAAAGGCTGTTCTACATTAAATCGTCTTATTATAGTACATAATAAATAATAGTTTACATACAAAAGAAATTACAAATGTATAAAACGAACATTTGTCCAGTTGATGTCATATTGTTTATTTCAACACTGGAAGGATTATAGAATGTACGCATCGTTTGATAAACTGACCGTGTGAAGCTGATTCAATATTTGGCAAAATATAAGTTGTGTCTAAAAATGTGCTCTGTCATCGTGATATAATTTTGCATCAAATACGCGCCGAACCGCAGTTGTGTGATTTCAGTTACAGCTAAGGATTTGTGTGGCGGTCCAGATTTTTTACTGTTTTAGTGATAGACTACAAACACTATCTTGATTTTGCTGTTTATGACAAGATGCCAGAGCCGATTTATTCTGTTAAAGGAACTATGCCGTGCAGCCAAAATACTGTACTGCGGATGTAAAAATAGACTGTTAGTTTTGGCATTTAAATTGGAAGAGAAAAAACAGCCTCTTTATGAATGATACAGTTGTCTTGCGTCTTTTAACACCCCCACATTGTCATATATAAATTGCAGCACAGCAGTTTATTCTAAATTTTGATACTTACCTTATCAAGCACTTTCATTGGTTGGGTGTCTATTACTAGTTTATAGAGTCCTCTTTTTTAAAGTTTGGGCAGTTGCATGTAATGATTAAAACTATTTATCTAGCCACTGTGCATTCACTGAACAAGTCTACATCAAATTTGAACACTTTTTTTTTGGGTCAAATGTATTTTTATTTGGTTATCTAAAAATGTTGTTTGAACTGGAGGTAGAATCAATATAAAAGATTCCCAGATTAAATATCATATAAATGTCAGCGATAGTGAGATATTTTACTCTGGAAACGGAACAGAACGAAATCCTTTAAATTTAAAAGGATGTGGTTAAATGTTAATATCATTTGAAATGGCATAACTATTTTTCTTTTTTTTTTTACTATATCAATATAAAATATATAAAAACTATATCCGTTTTTACTCTCTGTCAGTGGTGTAAGAACATATCAGACTTTGGAGGACCAAAAAAATATTGTTATTAGTAATCAGAAGAGCCTTTGTTGAACATTTGGGGGAATTTCTTCCACCCCTCATCCCCCCTAACCACCCCTAAGGTTTGTATTCCATATATTAACCATAATTTCTTGTCCTATGTGGTGTCACAGAGGTCCAGAGTCTATCCTGGAAACACAGGGTGTGAGGCAAGCTAGACCCCAGTCCACGGCACTGCAATCACACAAACACTCGGTCACTTACACATAAACACACTATAGTTATTTTATGTCACTGTCTTATCTTTGGAGGTGGGTACTATGTGCGAATGCTCTGGTTTCTTTGCACAGTCCAAAGATATGCATTTCTAGTTAACTGTTTTCCCTGATTCGTCCATTGTGCGTTCGTTACCGAATGTGTATGATTCCTCTGCCTCACAGCCAGTTCTTCCGGAATAGGCTCTGGACCACCGAAGCCCTGCACTGGACAAGTGGTTAATATAAATGAATGAATTAATAATAAATGGATATTCTTTTTGACTGGTATAAGTAGTGTTTCCATGAGCGAGGAAACCCGCATGTCCGAAAAAAGACATTATATGGCAAACTCTGTGTCTGTTGCATCTCCAGCATTGCCCTTAACTGTAAGGTCAGTTACAGGGATGGGAGTAAATGTTACAGGCACTGTTTATACTACTCACAGGAACTGTATGATATGATAAACCCTACATGGTGATTTGCACCTATGAATAATGAGAAATCATTTTTCTGAAGAACTCACAATTCCTGGAACTCAATGGACTGTGCCATTTTGGCAACTTACTAGATACACCTGCCATGCTTTTAGACATAAATCTTGGGAAAACTGGAGTTTATTACTCTGCTGATCTCCAGAATTGCCGGTATTCTGTGATTTTGCAGCCAGCAATAAACTTATAACTCATCGGACATGCTGGAAGTCATTAGAAAAATTTCTGGGGGATATGTATCATATACATCTTTAAGTGTGGATTTTCATGTTGTCACATAAAGCTCCTTTCTGATGCATACACAGCACAAAGGCTATGATTGTACCTGTAAATATCAGAAATTGGCTTCCCAGAATTTTAAAACAGCCACTTTTCATTTGTTTTTACAAAGTTTTTACTTCAGCAGTAGGATACCTGCTACCCTCAGCTGACTCAGAAAAATATGCACTGCCGCCTGACGCCCTTCACTGGAACTGTCTTGATGTCAGCATGGTAGAATGGCAACACTGGGGCCCTCCAGCTGCCATGTAGTTGCATTTCAGTTGTGGTTTAGTAGACAGGAAGGACCAGGGGCCTTCAGGCAGTGTGAACAGGCATGCAATAAAACAGAGCAGAAAATGAAAACAATGTGGCTCATGCAGTTGCTGTGGATGTTTATTTGGACGAGAAAAAGTCTGTAGAATGTGCTTCCTTTTTTGCTATTTCAGTTTTTGGCATCTTTAAGGTGACCCCCTCCCTCCCACATTCTGGCTGAGTCAGATGCACACAGTGGGTCATGTGTATCATGCAGTCCTGAGCATGAATACCATGAGCTGGGCTTTCCTTGGAAATATAGTAGTTGCAATGATGGCTCACTGAACAACTACAAAAAAGGCAAAATTTTCAACGACATCTCTGTTTCTGGATTTATGTTTTATAAAAACGTCTTACTTGCCCAGATATGACTGTTTTCCCCCACAGTCCTTCTTGAGCACAAGTAGTTATTTCAGAAAGAACAGTAGACAACTTTGGCATAAGAGTGCTAAAGAGTCGACTGTTTTAGCTGAATCACTCTGGTTTCAATAGGGCAGCAGTGCAATTCTCAACTGTTCAGCAGATCCTCATTTTGAAAGCCATTATAATCTAAGTATTTAATTCCCTACCACATCTAACATTTTGCATGGTGCTAAATAAAAGCACAGCTGTGCAGAATTATGTGAGATCAGTGATGCTGCAGGTTGCATTCAGCTTGTACCAACGTTTAAGCCCTTTCTTGAAACATATAAACAAAAAACAATAATGTTTTACTTGGAAAACAACATGTGAGACCCAAGTACAGTAATACTTTGAGTAGTGCTCTGGATGTGTTTTTGAGAAACAAAGCACTTGATGCAGCATATTGCATAAAGGAAGCTTGAAAACTGCAATGCAATCCATAACAGATTATGCTGAATAAACAAGAGAAAATGGTCTATGTTATGGAAAATTAATATAACATTTTTTAAAAAATCTTTCAAAATATCTTTGATGTAAAAAATGTTAAATTATTATGATAAAGTCAAAAGGCTAAAATATGTGTGCTGTCTCGAGGAGGTAGCGCTAATCTAGGCATTACTGTATATCCCTTCTGTAGAATCTTTAGTGCTGCACCCCGTCAGCATAAAATTACCTGCTGCAGGGAAACCAGTAACCTTGTCACTTTAGGATTGTCCATCCATCCACTACCCATACCTGCTTGTCCAAGGGTCCAGGTGACTTAAACCTTGTTTCTCTGGGTAACTCCTGGATACTGGGAAAATACTTGTGTGTTTGGGTGACCATGCTCTGTTGTACAACAAGGGTGTGTTTTTGTATTCTGTGCAGGTCACAGGACCCACAGGCCTTTGTGTTCCAGCACACACTGATCTTCACAGGTTATGTTGCACCACTATAGACTGAGCTTTTAGGCTGCTGTTCCCATTTCTTAAATGTCGTCTTCCTCAATAATGATCTCAGTAATGACCTCAATAATTCCTTCTGCTTTTACGCTACTGTACGGACCTTTTAGTTCCTTTTCTAAAAATCCCATTTGTGCTCTCTGCGCATGACAATTAATATTATCCTGTTGTGGTTTTTTTGTGTGTGTGTGTGTGTTTTAGCAAGTCTAGATTCGATTTTCCAGCCATATAGCGGATGTGAACTGTAACCACAGCAGGATAAAATGGTGTCAAGGAATCAATCAGTCGTTCCAGAGAGGAATCCATCTATCCATCCATCTTCAGCAATCGCAAACCCAGTGAGTGTGGTGGTGATCCACAGCCGAACTATGTGCTTACAAACAAGCAAATGATGTAACAATTAATAATTGTTGACATTCAGTTAACTTGTCTGAATCTTTGAAATTCTGCTGTGGAGACTATGCTAAATAAACACACTCATTATGATTCATGTGTTTTCTGGTGAATTTTATCATACATTCGCTATAAAAAGGGTGTAAATACATAACCGCGGGATATGAAGGCTGTCAGACTTCATCAGAGAATTTATTTAAAATATAAGTAATGGATATATTTTGTAAAAATGCTTTAATACATTAACCAAAAGATATTATTTATACAAAACTCCTCTTCAAACAAACCATTTCTTACAAATGAAATGTTTCTTTATGCTTCTTGGATTCCATTTTCCTAACCCAAGCTAAATAAAATTTTAGCTTTCCAAATAAAAAACAAAATAAAGTACCAACAAAAAATAAAAATTGCACTCTTCTATACATTCATTTCAATAGAGCTTTGTTTCAGACAGAGACAGATTTCATTTTGAAATCAGACTCATGCATGTTATCAAAAGCCAAGCAATCCTTATTATTTTGAGGTTTCCTTGAGACTGACTATTATATACAACTTTTAAATAAGTTTTTTTTTTTTGTTTGTTTGGTTTTTTTTTAAATATTGTTCCTTCCCAGTCTAGTCATTGTAAGATTTGGATTGGGAGCACTTGGTATCCTGAAACTTGCCTATGAACATTTTCTCGCACATCTTGTGCAAGGAGGCTGTGCTGAAGATGCGACTCATCTTGCGTAGCGCCCGCAGGAGTGCCTGAGGGACCTCCTGGCTGCGGAGCTTGCGCTGGCTCAGCTCCAGCCCTCGGCCAATGTCCTGGGCCTCGTTCCTGCTCTTCCACAGTTGCAGCAGCTGCAGGAGAGACTGCTCGGGTGTGCAGGTCCTGGCCACCGTGCGGACCTCCTCCAGCGACACCTTCACGCCTGGGAGGCTTTCCATGACACGCATCAGGTCTTCCACCGACAGGTTCTTCAGGCCCACAAACTTGGAGACCTTCTTCTCACAGTAGCTCACACCTGCAGCACAGTGACACAGGTGAAGTTTTCTCCCCCTTAGGTAAATATTTTAATCAGGTATATTTCCTGGTATTACATACTTGAAGGGTGGCACAGGTTGCAGCAAATAGCGCTTTTGCCTCCCAGCCCCTGGGTTGCTTGGTTATGAGTTTGAATCTGGCTCAGTCTGGATGGAGTTTGCATATCCTCCCTTTGTCTGTGGGTTTCCTCTGAGAACTCCACCCACAAACATGCATTTCAGGTTTATTGGTCACTCTGGAGTCTTTCCTTTTCTTGTGTCTGCCTAGACTCTGGAGTCTAGGTTGGGTATATGGTCTGTCCATCCCAGAGCACACACTCACTCACACACAGACATATACTATGGGCATTTTAGAGTCACAAGTTCACCCAAAGCACATCTTTGGATTCTAGGAGCAAAGTGGAGCACCTGAAGGAAACAAACACAACCACAGGGACAACATGCAAACTCCACGCCAAATGAGTCAGATTCAAATATACGTCTGAAACCGTAGCCCAGAGCCAGGGAGGCATCAGTGTTGCCCACTGTGGCACTGTGCCTCCTGCCTCACAAGTAGGCATATACAGATAGTGTCAAGTCGTGACGGTCATGCAGATGATGTCAGACCTTGGACAAAAAGCCTGTCCTGCTCTTTGTTCTGCTCCCTCCACATCTGCAGGAGTTTCATGGTGTTCACATGCTCCAGGCCTCTCCCATCCACCTTCCGGGTAGACAGGCTGTCCAACAGCAGGTCCGGCTGCACCAGGCAGAGGCGCCGCGACACCAGGAACTGGAAGATGACCTCCTCGCACAGCATGGTGTCTGCAGGCAAGCAAGAGGGCATTCACCTTCCCCGCAGTGGGAAATCGGAACTGAGGTTTGTTTGCTTGCTTTCCAGCCTCTGTTCTATTTCTTAAAGGCTATTTTGCTAATATGGTTATTTTCTTATGTAAGTTTTTAAAATCAATCCCTTATGCTTCCCCCAGATGAGTCATGTGTAAACATGGCACGCTTCATTACAGTGATTGCATTAATGCCTGTATTGATCACACGTGTCCTTGATCAGCAACCCACACAGTCCGCTGGACAAAGGACCATTGTGCTTAACTGTTAAGTTTGGCAGTTCAGCATCAGTTTTATCTGCATCAGCCGTCTTCCTCAGTTTAATTAATGACGCCGTTTTGTCTGAACCAGAAAACATTCTGGAAACCTACACACCCAGCACTTGAAATCTTTTCCAAAATGTAGATAGAGCTCAACCTGGGTGCGTGGACTTTCACTTTCTTCAGGGACTGGCTTTTCAACCTCACGTTTAATTGGCAGACTTTACTTCAGTGGGCAGACAACTGTTAGATTTGAAGCAGATCAGTTATGTTAGCTGTATTTTTTGCCAGCTACATAACCAAGCCCCTACGCTGGAGCATTCTAAAAAAAGCACTGCATTCCACTCAAAACACTCCGGAGTTCAAGTTCACTGAGGATATGAAAACGCCGAAGATGTGAAAATGCTTCATTGATGATGTCTCCTCTGTTAACAGCTGGACCGCTGTATAATAATCAGAAGTTTTGCAAGTTGGGTGTTTTCTATTCTGTGTTCTGATTTCCTGTCACATCTCATATACACGATGAGCAAAAAGTGTGACTTGATTCTTTTTGCGTGTTTTGAATATCGTAGTGCCTGTCTGAAGCTGCATTTGTTCTTAGCAGGAGTGACTTGAAAGAGAAATGATTATTATAATGAATTAATTTAGCACATAAGAACATACAGTGTTAGATTTGTATGCAAAGCTGCTTAGAATTATTTAACCAACCTAGTAACAGTAGTGAAAGCAGTGTCTCACAAACCAGGTTGTGATGATGTGTGAAGTGCTGAGATGAGATCTTGTTTAAACTGCTTTGCTGTGTGCAGCTGACTGTCTACTGAGTCTGAATCGCAGACAAGCTATTTCAGGAGACCACAGTAACACCATCACAGTTGCAAGGTGGTCTACCTGCGCGGCAGTGTGGGGAGAGGCCACCGGCCTCCTTCTCACAGATGGCATCTTGCGTGGCTGTCCCCGGATGGGCGGTGCGGAGCCCCATTCGACTGCAGTTTCGGTGTGGGAGACAGGGCTCTGTGGCGGAGACCACGCTGGAGAAGTATCCACGAGGGCACTGCTCACACACAGTGTCACTCTCGGGGGTCCCTGCATGATAGGAAAAACAACCCAACTACTGAGTTTGCAGTGAAAGGGGCACAGTTTATATATTTACATTTATTCATTTAACAGATGCTTTTCTCCAGAAAATGGTTAAGGTTAGATGGGTAGTTTTTAATGTATGAATTCAGCACATATTTCTTGCTCTAGGGTGCAACAGCAGGAGCAGGACTTGAACTCATGTTCAGGTACAAGTTGAATTATAACATACTGAGCTGTGTCTAGAGACCTCCAGATAAATAAAAAAAATGTGAACGGAGAAATTAAGGATTTATTCAGCAAACAGTGCCTTATTTCCAGTGCATGTCTTGAAATGGAAATCTCACTTTAAATTTGGTGATCTTGAAAATCCCAATTGATGAATTGCTTAAGTAAAAATGTAATTTGACAACAGTGGGGCCAAGTTATGAAACATACACCTGTGACATAATAGCCTTAGAAATGGATAGAACAGGTGGCTGAACTTTTCTTTTTACTGACAGGAAAATAGTTTGAGCAGGAAAATCTCCAAACCCAAAAGGGAAACATGTAAACTAGCTACAGACCACACTGACCAAAAAAATTGCCATTGTAGCCTGCAGCTGTATTCTCTACCAAGACCTTTAACTAAAGATTAAGCTCCACATTAAAGAAGTGTAAAAATTGCATGTATGCTGGTTTTGTTAAAATTTTCTGCTATAAAATATGGCTTCAATTTTAGTCAATAAGGCATAGATAATCATGCCAAGTATTTGTCTATCGGAGTTACTTAGTGTTCCAGGCATCAGTGCTCTGTGATCACACAGAACAAGAGCAGGCCTGCTTTCTTCTACAGAAGTGAAAGATAGATACCATGTGAGCCAGGTATTACTCATCACACCCTGAACCATGTGATAAGATCTGTCTGGAATTAACACAGGGATTCCCTTGTCTTCATGGTCAATTTCATTTCATTATGGCAACTCGGGTCAAACAATACATGGTTGCACCATAGGGAAATGCACAGGCCACAATTGAAAAAGAAGAATGAAGAAAGCATTTGTGCAGGTACACATGACAGAGCAGTCATTTATTGAGGGAAAACAGGATTGTTCCCTTCAAGGATCAATAAAAATTGCAGACATGAAAAAACAAGCAGCCAGCCATGCACTACAATATTGCTGAGTTGGAGCTGCAACTCATGCCATAATGGCGGGAACCTGCAACCTGCCGTGTCTGTATGATAAGCAAACATTGCATTTCTCAGAAACAGTGCTGAAAGTTTTTCTGCTTAACTGTCTTGTTTTTTTTCTGTGCTAACCTTACTAAAACAATGATGTGACTAACCTCATGCAAATGAATGTGCATTTTGATGTGCAAGAGTGCATAGGTTCACTCTGATCCTCCTTTAGCTGCAGTAATAACTGAGGGTTTCAGGGAAAATCAAAACTCCCTTCAACAACAAAAATGGTGCTAACATGGAGTGAGAATTGAAATATTTCCTGGCATTAGTTTTTAACTTGATTCTATAGAGTACTCTAATATAGAGTATGTATTGAAACTCTATGCTATAGCTGCAAAACATCCCAGAGCTCTGACTGAACACTCTAAGTGGAGTATTAAAGACATTTTTAGATAAGGAGGATATAAAGAATTATCCCTTTAAATAAATTCAAATAATAAATTTCAGGTTACCGATTGAGGGCTGTGGTATGAGCTGAGGTACTGTGGAATGATTGTACTGACTGGCAGATAGATAGATAGATAGATAGATAGATAGATAGATAGATAGACTGACAGGTTGGTTGTTTGGTTTTTATTGGTTGATTGATAGATTAATTGATTGATCGACTGATTGATTGATTGAAACTTTTTAACCCTCAAGGAAATTGCAGGGTATAGCAGCAAATAATACCATGGTTCTAAGGGAGGACAGTGGAGTAACACTGAAATGAATGTCACATGTAGACGAGTTTAAAAACGGCAAATAAAAAATGTGCAGATAACTAGAAAGTAGTACAGCTCAGCATCACTTAGACATCATGCAGTCAGTACCAGTCAAACAGCGGGAGGCCTCATTATAGAGGCTCCGTTTTCTGCAGGAATAATAGTCTGCAAAAAATGTTTAAAAAAATTAAAAATGATAACATAAATAATAATTTTAAAAATTCTATACCGGAGCGCTAATTATCATTTTTAATATGCATTTACAGCAACTACGTCGCCACCTACTGGTATCAGACAGAAAAGTCCATTTAAAAAAACGATCTGATAAGAAGGGGCGCCTTGGAATTGGGACACTTCCATCCATTATGTGCTTCTCTTCAGACTGCAAGCCACCCTGCTTTCTTTAACTAAATGTTAGCTTGCACCTTTTATCTGATTAGTGGGAAAAATGTTAAAAATTACACAAACTGAAAACAGAATTACAGTATGTATTATAGCTATCATGGGAATTGAAACAGCCATCTTTCTTGCCAGCTAGACACATCAGTATTAAATCACAGCATAAAAATGAAGCTTCTTTCACATCTTTGGACAAAATATATGGCAGAAAGAAATCACAAGAGCAATAAATTAATATTTTGCATATTAAACCAGGATGCAAACAAGCAATTACAGTGCCAAAATAATAACAAAATAATGTCTTGTTCTTTTCTTTTTCAAATACGGTCATACGCGTTCATTTTAATAACATAAATCTGAAATGCTTTTAAAGCTGGTCTGTGCTTTAAATTTGCCACTGGGGGCCAGTTTTGCGTAAACCAACCAGTCTGCACTGGAAAACCTCCAGTTTGTAAATGAAGACCAAAGAACATTAAGGAATGATTAATAGGCAGAGGAAACAAAACTCAAGAATGTGCATAATGACCATTCCACTTAAGAAAACTCAGGAGGATTAAGGGCATCACACAGTAATATCCAGCACTGTTATTCTGGCTGACTGATCCACTGTTATTTCCCTTATTCCTGCCCATTCACTAATTATTACCATACTATTTCTCAGCTGCTTGTACTGAGCCAGACTGCGTAAAACCACCATTCTACTATGCTAACATGACATTTAACAAGCACAACCTATAGTGAATTATACTGCAGTTTCTGAATGTTGGCAAAGCAGGTGACATTGACAACGTTTATAAATTGTTCCTCGGTCTGTAATTCTTATTTCAAGTTGGCAGATATTACTTTTTTCGTCGCATTTCGAAAAATTCTACGTGCGATAATGTGTGAAAGAGAAGGAGTTAAGCTAAACTAAAATGACAAGCCTGTGGGAGCTGGACAATGGCAATTTGGATGAAATAAGCAAATGCAGGAGTGTGGAAATAAAGTGGAGCTGTAGGCGTGTGTTATGACTGGTACGTACCCAAAATAGCGGCACCTTGGCCTGGTGGGCAGGCGCTGTGTCTGACGCAGAACTCCACCTCCAGGTGATACCCCTTGGCACACTCGCAGAGGCGGTCGTGGGTGCTGTTGCACTCCCGCACCACCAGTTGGCGTTCTTTGCAGACAGCAGTGCAGTACTGGCATGTCTCACCCCAGTGCCATTGCTCTGAAAAGTGGTGCTCAGGGCACGGTTCACACAGGGTGGGCCCATCAGGGCCACAGTGTTGCCGGACCGCAGTCCCAGGTGGGCACTGGTCACACACGAATACCTCAGAGGTTTTGGGGTCTCGGTGATGGTACTTGGGCAGCGGATCCTCGCGGAGCGCCCAGGCTAATGACACGGCGAACAGCTGCAAAGAGGACGAGAGAGAAGCCCGCTGAGCACGTCTTGCCGTCTTTGCCCAAACCCCACCCTCCCTTGCGGCCACCGGCGAGTGAAAGTCCTTCACTGCCCAGATGTCACGAATGGCATCAAAAGGCAAATTTTCCCTGCGGAGTTCCCCGAGACACAGCTGCCACACTGAACTCAAAGTGCTCGAGAACTCACACGAGCGCTGGCCTCCGCTCGCTCCGCTGCTACACGCCAACTTGGTGGACAAGTCCTTCTCCACAATGCACGGAGCATGCTCCCAGCTGCTCGTGAGTTACGCTGAGGGAGCCCATCCGTTCCCTAAGCTCATTTATTCTCAACCAGCCCCATACGTACCAAAGTCAAGTAAAGGAAAACTAGGTGAACTTTTAACCTATCCGCCATGCAGTGGGAAGTTGCCGCTTGACGACATACAGCAGTCGAAACCAAAATTACACAGTAGTACTAGTCCTCTGACGACCATAATTATATCGTTTGCATGATCTGAGAGAAAGTCACAAAAGATTACGCTGGTAGCCTGCAGCCAGCTTAAAATGCAAATGTCTGATTTCAAGGCATGCCTATATTTCCTTCAAACTGACATTAGGAATTTCCCACATTTTTTTCCTTTCACTCTATGGTAGGTCATGTTTTTCCAAAACACCAGCATAAAACTGGGCAGTGTTCAGTTCTGGGACATATAGCTTTAAAATTGGAATAAAAATAACAACAAAGTGTTGCTTTGGGGTCTGGCCACGCCAGTCTATCCCTTATTATAGCATCATTCTTTTGCAATAAAAATAATTTATGTTGCGTCTGTTCTAATTGAAGTATTCAAGGTGTGATACTGTCGGCAAAAAGGTTCAATATCAAAGGAGTCTTTTGAAGTTTTGGGTGCAGGTTTCCCAGGAGATGATGAGGCCTTCCAGCGCACAGGGAGAGGACTTAACAAATGGACCTACCTCACTGCTAAATGTCAACTGAAAAATCCCCTGGTGCAGGTGCATCTTGGCACTCGACTGTTCATTAGGAAACCATCAAAATTTCAACAAGTAAGAGTGCACACCTGAGTCATGACCACAAAGGTGGTCTCCAGCCTGCTAATGGACCCGAAACAACAAAGAACACGTCTTGGTCCACAATTAGTACATTTAGCTTAACAAAATCAAGATTGTTTCTCACCACATAATGGCCTATAAGAACCTTTCAAAAATGTTTCTCCAGTAGAACGGCAGTTTATTAGTGTCTTGTTGATCAGTATACAATTCAAATTTGCAATTTCATTGCACGACAGGTACTACTGGAAATGGAAGTTATGCCCAAATCACAACTCATGTATATCTACACACATCCTAAGTTTACGTCACTTCTACGCATAGCCGACATTTATGCAACGGTCACAATAATGTGTTTTGTTCACTTGCAAGAGCAAGTTTTAATGTCATTTTTACATAAAAAAATACACCATGTAAGATGAGGTGTGTACTAACAGGAGGCAAAAGCAGCCCTCGGGATTTTTCTTGCTCACTATTTGAATGATAGCTATCGTAGCTTTGTTTAAAGAGGAATGTTTACATAACAAATTAAAAGAATGCATATTCAGGGTTCTTGTTGCTTGTGCTGATATAAATAGGGAAATTATCAACCTTTACTTCTGTTTGTAACAGCCTGTTCCTTTATAAGTCAGCCCTTCCCTTTCAACAGATTGTTAGTTCAAATAAGTCGTCCCTTTGTATGACTAACGCAAATGTTTAGGTAAAAACGGCTTCATATTTTGTTACAACTTATTGTTGTTATTATGATGTTTATTTAATTCAAATATATGTCTCCTGCTCAGTATCACAGGTGCCTTCCAGACACGCCAGCGTATGCAAAACATACAAATGATAACAGCTTACCTGCTTTTTGTAATATGCATACTGTAAGACGAGGAATGAATGAAACACAGATGGGTCAACCTCGTATAACCCAATGGTTATCTAATAATAACAGCAAACTGTAATAAATAAATACAAAAGGCCTAAACTGATGAAACTGTGACGCAGGAACGGGTACATCCACAAGCCAGTTACTGCATAAAATTACACCGGGCAAAAAATGGAAAAGTCTGAACTGATCAACCTGTGAAGCAAAAGGCGCAAATCAAAACTCAAATTATTTCCAATAAATGTAGAGAATAATACAAAACCCCACAACAACGGTGTGAACTGGGGGCTGAGAGAAATATTAACGTCAATGACACAGGTACTGTGCATAATAACACTGTTTAACAATAAATAAACAGCAAAACAAAGTGCACAAATGAGCGAGTGAAACAGGAATGGGACACAAGCCTATAATCCAGTTACTGTACAAAAACACAGTTAAAAAAAACCCCCTCGGAAATAAAGACAAAAAACACAAAGCACCGAGGAATGGCAGAAACTGGAATGTATAACCATCAATATTCTACTCATATAAAGCATCTAGAAGCCGGTCAGTTTAAATAAATTCACTGGAACTCCGAGTAATAATAAATAAAGCTTGCATTAAATATCCTCCATTCATTCCACACCAATAAAGTCACCGGAGGCAGCGATCCCACTGGAGACACGCAGATTTTAAAGGACGCGCACCGCTGTTCCGGCGAAATGTCACATATGGAGGTGATTTTACTGGTGTAAACAGTATGGAAGTGTGTACACACGTGTCACACGGGTGTCTGACCGGAGTGTCTCACTCCCTAACACGTGAGAGTCATGCAGTCCTTTCCAGCCTCAAATCCACACCTACAGCACAGCTGCGCAAAAAAAAAAAAAAAAAAAAATCGCACAGACGCAGCCGACAAGGAATTAAGTTCACACAATGCAACGGAACAAGCAAATAAATCAAACCTACATTAGAAATGGCTGGGCTGGAAAATAGACTGGTGGAAGGTGTGAAGAAACGCCAGTTTACAGCGATTCGCCCGCAAAACAATCCTGCGCTCCTAAAGTCTTATTGCGCTGGTATAACGTAAGTGTCCGCACTGCCAATAGGTCAACTTTTTCAACTCTGTAGCAGGAAAAGTATACGTTAAAACTTCCGGATTCACAGCAATATCGCTGCTCTTTAAATGGAAATGTTTTCCAGAAGATCCGTCTGTAATTCGACAGATGACTGTTCGCTTTACTGGCTTCGCAAATATTAATTCAGCTCCAGCCCGAAACATCAAGTTATTAAAGGTTCGCCGGTCCGTTATTCGCCGAACGGGCTTCGCAGCCAGTCCGGTTCGTCCGGGATGCTGAGGATAAAGCGACGCGGTTCTCTCCTCCGCTACATGACGGAGACAAGGAGGAGAGACAGAGCCGAGAGCGGAGGCGCTGCCAGGTCCGCGACGGGGTCCCGACCGGCGCTACTCACCACACGCAGCTTCATCGCTGGACGGCGACCGGCGGCTTCCTTCGCGCTACGGACCGACTGGACCCATAACGGGCGGTCGCCATTCTTATACAGCCCCACACTCTCTCTTTCGCTCTCTCTCTCCCTCCCCCACCCCCCTCTGTCTCACACACACGCACACACACACACACACACCGCCTCCGGGGGTCACCTCCATTCCCCAGCATGCCATCTGCTCGTATAAATCTTTTTTTTTTTTTTTTTTTAATTATTGATTTTTTTTTTTTTTTTTTTTTAA
>UFQX01000028.1:872442-1003157 GCA_900497675.1 Arapaima gigas
TGCCCCCCCCCCCCCCTCCGCCCCATCCCAGGTGTATCTTTAATAAAATGCCCCCCAAAAAAGTCTAAATTCAGTGAACCAGTTACACCACTACAGAACAGGAGCGAAGATGTGATGTGGCTGCCATTATGGCATCATAGATGGAAAATATTAGAACAACATGGCATAGTAAGAGCTGAATAATGGTTTATAAACCTGTTTATAATCAGTTTCTGGCTATGTCTGAGTGCCAGTGGAAAACACTTTCAGTCACAGCCGCAGCCACAGCGGTATAAATAAGAGCACTGTACTAATATGATTTTTTTTTAAGAGAGAACAGATGCTATTTGTCAATAATAATAATAATAATAATAATGCACACTTCTTGTGTAATTCCCTTGACTAGTGCATTCACCCGTAACTAATAAATAATTAGTTGCTGTACAAATTGATCAGTTATTGCAAAATTGGTATTTTAACATTGTAAGTAACTTGAAAAAAATGCTTCAGCTAAACGAAAAACTTAATAACACACCATGTTTCATCCTGACATTATTTCCTACCCCAGCGTCCAGTGATTCCGGAATAGACCCCCAGGTGCTGTAAGCTTGACTGGGACAAGCAGTTAGGGATAACAGATGGTCAATGGAAGGTTGGCAGGTTAGCAAGCTTGTCGTAACCCTTCCATGACCAAGCACTTCTAGCGGAGGGAAAGCGGTGCTGTCAGCGGTCAATAAAGGCCCTAGCTTTATTATAACAGTATGGAGTGAAAATCTGTTGCTATCACAGTCTCGTATCCAGCATGGCTGCAAAACGTTGACCCAGGAGCACTGGTGAGCTACTGCCAGCTGCTGCTAGGATGATGGTAGGTCTTTAGAGAGAAGGTGAGCAGTACATGTATTTTGTGGCATTATGAGTCAGTCTTTGTTTGACAAGGGTCTGAAATATATGGCATGACACGGTATGTTCTTCATATATAGAACGAAGCACACAGATGCCACTAGGACCCAGAGACCTCAAACTGCATGTCAAACCACACAGTGATTCCCAGACCTGTTTCTCAGGGCTCCCATGTGTCACTCTTGTTAAGTTTACAAAATACCAAATACCGCATTCCTCTTAACAGGAATTACAAGTCTTTGCCTTTTTTATTTATAAAGGCTATGGCTCATAAAATCTGTTCCTAAGTTAATAAACTTGTTTTATTTGGCTTGTCATAAAGTGCAAGCAGCTCTTTATGGTAGATGAGTTAAGTTTCCCTCAAGATGGAAGATGCCTTGAGATCTCTGGATGAAAGACAATATGTAAATGAAAGATAAAATAAAAGTTAACTTTATTTTTATGATGGCCCCTGTCATGAGCAATATCGCATTATGCAGTGGCACAGCATGAAAAATGACAACTTCACAGCTGAAAGGTTCAAGAAAACTAAATTCAAAGCATGAGTGTGAATAATAACAGCGGATGTTTATGGATTGCTTGCCAACAGGAGAGCAGCGTCTCCTGGATACACAGTGTTGGCTTCCATTTCAGGTCCAAGCTGTCAAATTAATAAAATGCTCTTTGAAACAAGACCACAACTCGTGTTTTCACAGTTTTTCCCCTCCCGGCGTCTGTGACGGACGGTGACGTTTGGAACCTTCCTGACAACTGGAGATTCCTCTCAGGGACCTTTGCAGTCAAAA
The DNA here is from genome assembly GCA_900497675.1 of Arapaima gigas. Lineage (NCBI taxonomy): Eukaryota > Metazoa > Chordata > Actinopteri > Osteoglossiformes > Osteoglossidae > Arapaima > Arapaima gigas. The sequence continues at coordinate 874,107 of UFQX01000028.1, forward strand.
CATAAACAGTGCCGATGTTGAAGGTACGACACAGGTTCCTCACCGGATGAAAGACGGAAGGCCGAAGGAGGAGCCGCCCCTGAGGGAAAAAGTGAGGGAGATTACGAACCCACAGCAAGCCACAATAATAGGGCACAGGTAGGCGGGCAGCTACACGCACAGGCAGACAAGCAGAGAGACTCGAGACCGTGACTAGTGCATTGGGCAGCCGCTCTGTGGCGAAGCCTTTGTGTGTTTTTCCACTTCACTGACACCCATGTGTCCATAAGGGGGACGTGGGTGTTGGGAGGTAAACCATTCACTGCGCAGCACTAACCAAAGCCCAGCTCAGTCCAAACCAGAACTTTAACCCACCCTCTACATCAGCTACTACTCTTCTGTCAGAAGCTCTTAGTTTTTCCCCTTAAAAAATAAGAATTAAAAAGTTCACCATCAGTTATGGGTTTCTCTATCATATACGTTATAATTAGAGTGTGGCTAGCGGGGTCAGTCTCTAGGCTGTCAGTCTAGCCTCTAGTTCCCAGCATTTTCCAGAATGCAGAATGTAACGATGTTGAATTTTAAACTGGAAGTGCGGGAAGAGTATAAATGTACACGTCCTCTTTAAATGAATAGAGTTCCCCCTGTCTGGGGATCACATATCTGAACAATCTAAACAGGCCTTCAAAATGATTTAACAGTTTAACAAATGAAGATATATCTGTATATATAGCCAATGCATGTATACTGAGCATGGGACGGTGCTTCCCAGCGCCTGGGCTGCGGGCTGCCACAGAGGTTCGACTCCAACTCAGCCTCTGTCGAGTTTGCGTGTTCTACACATGATGACTTGGGCCTCCTGCCGGCGCTCCGGTTTCCACCCACAGTCCAGAGACGTGTTTATCGGGTGGATGGGTGACTCTAAACCGCTGATGTTCCATCCAGATAATAGGATAGGCTCCACGCTACCAAGACCCTCCTCTGGACAAGTGGTTATCGACAGTGGATGATCAGATAGATACGCAGGAGAGAAATAGCACGTCATTTGTTTACACGGCTTAACTTCTCCAATCTACCCTTATTTCTCTCCTGTTCCGTTAGTTAATAAGGTTTTTCCATATAGAATCTGACTGAATGAAGGATCTTGACAATTAACAGATCATCAGCTGCAAACTGGACAGAGCGACAAAGTCGCCATGTATGCAGGCGGTAGCTTAAGAAGCGAAGCAGACAAACAGATGGCCGAGTTTTCCACGCTTGCGGACGTGGCATACAAGCCAGACGTGTGCGGCAGGCCTTTCGGCTGACCGGAGCTCTGCTGGACATATGGGGAGAGAACCGAATGAGGTATGTGACCTTCTCAGATTCTCTGCGCTGCGGTCGCGCTGTCATCTTCGACGTTCCCATTTCCGTTTGTTTTTTAAATCTCCTCCCGTTTTGACTTCTTGGTACATAAATCAGGAGGACCACACTTTATTTGCTTAGTACAAAAACTTCCCAGGAGAGGCTACAATAATCAATAGGGGGGCACATCTGTTGAGGGGAACCAAGAAAGGAGTATCTAAGCAAGGTCAGGGTTTCTGCCAGTTAAAGCAACGAATCTTGCGGTAAAGGACAAAGCATTGAAAATAACAAATTGTAGGGTGGGCAAAAATACAAGAAAAGAGAGTCACAAGTCAAATAATCAGATCTCTTTTTAGCAAAAGCGAGAAATAAACACATATTAATTGCACCCCCCCCCATGCAGTTGTGTGGATATGTGGAGTTTTTGTGACCCATTCAGCTGTTTGTTTTTAGTACATCAATTTCAGTTTTAGGCCTAAAAGGACATAAATCACTTCAAAAATGGCTAGTTGCAATTTTCAGAGAATTGTTTTTCTGAGTACTACTGGGTTTTGCTCAATAAGGCCTGTCATTTTTGTCTCATAATTAATGGGAAATCTTCTTCCTGTTGAAGTGTGTGGATTACAAATTAGTTTTTAACTATTCATCAACCGGTAAACTAGCAGTAAAGCTGGAAATGACAGGACACAGATGGCTACACATTCCATAAAATTACCACTAAATGACCTCAAAAAGATCCCTGAACTCTTTGTGGAGTTAAACTGTGTACTTGTGATCCAAGGTATACATTTGTCTTAATGGATTTCATATCATGATGTATAATTTTTTTTGTGGATTACTGTAGAGGACAGGGCGGAAAGGTTATGTGGTGTAACTACATTTAACGCCCAAGTTTTCTTTTCAGTCAAATGTTTTCAGTAAAACGTAGCAATAAGAAGATTGCATGCTTTCAGTCCAAACTTAAGCAAGAGCCTAATTCAAATGTTTCACGAGACCTGGGATTAGATTACAGATATTTATGTTTTCAGTCTGCTTTGTGCCGCTTGGCTCAGCACTCTGCTCAAGAGATTGAATATCAGTTTTCTTTTGTACGTAAGCTGGAAAGAAATACAGTGAATTCCACAAGAATAAAGGCTTCTTGATGAACAGATGAAGAATTCTGGGGTGCAATACGTACATCTGTCTTAACAGCTGCTCAGCAAGGGAGATAAATCATTACTGCTGGGGTCAGGAGTTTTGCATTTGGTAGGTTAATAAGAGATGAGCTGTTTTAACAGCCTTCCAGCACTGACTTCAGCAGTTGTTTCCAAGAAATAATTTCAGAGATTATAACAATGCAGAACTTCCCCCTAGATTTTTAAATTGAAGCATAGCACTGATTTTGCAGTTTAAGTGTGAGACACCGGGAGTAAAAACTGGTGGTTAAGGGAAATAAACAACTGAAGGCAATTGCTTGCTTTCTGTTTGTTTTATCCTTTTCATGGGAACAGTGATGAATGCATTTTTGTGCTAATGTTTGCAATCCAAAACTGTACAAAATGTCAGGTTTCAGAGTGTGGTTATACAGTTCCTTTCCTGGTCCCACAATGTACGGTGAAGATGGACTAAAATAAAGTCAAGATGTGCGGCGCATGGTCTGTAGCGTCTTTGCTCGACGTCAACCGTATTCTTATGAAAGGCTGCAGCTTTCGTGCGGAAGAGTTTTAATTTCCTGGTGAAGGTTCTAATACGCGCACGGCCAAAAACTGCAGCTACCGAGCGTGAAGAAAGAGTATTTTTAACCTTCCACAAAAATCCGTTATGAGTCACCTTAATTACCTGCCTCCTCTTAATGTGGCCAAAAACTGTTCAGGTATTTCCTCAGCAACCACCGCTCAACAAAACTCAGAAAACAGACCTCTGAACGACTGAGAGGACATGGACACAGTATGCCTCTGTCAGTGGGCAGTCTTGCAGTTTACAACCAGGCTGTATTTATATACTATAAAGGCTATATTTATAACACAAAATGTAAGTGGGTGAAGATATTACGTATAAAAGAAGAGATGAAATTTACTATTTAAATTACAAACATATCTATGGTTAAAAAACATATCTTAGTACAGACTAGGGCAATCACACTTACATCGGAAATAATATTTTTCTGTACACAGGACTGAAAAAGTTCCGAATATGGGCCCGTCTGTGAGATTTTCGGTCAAATTTCATGCTCCTGCATCTGTGCATCTTTCACATGCAGCAGTTCCGGCATCGCCTATAAAAAGGAAGTGTACATAAAAAAATGCATACAATGCAAAAGAACGGATTAAGAAAAACAAAAGGATATCGTGCTCGCAAACCGCTCCTGCATTTCAGACTCCAAGGAATTCCAAGGGGGGGAAAGCTAAATGAAAAACAAGCGCTTTTAAAACGCTTCACTGCAGCATTGGTGGCTTCCTTTTAAATAATACAGAGGTGAGCAGAATATAATAATTCGGCAGCTTTGAGAAGCAGGGGACCAGAACCGCAAGCAGAATGGATGCTGCACTGCAGAACAACGTCCACGCGGTTATTTAATTACTGTTTTTGTTCAAATCATAAATAATATATGACAACCGCAGTTTGACATATTCTGTGTTTCAGCTTTTGTGAATGGTGCAGGTAAAAACCGTAGAGATGGTACTTGTGACAAACTGTCAGCAGGATTAGTTAGGCGAGCAGGAGTGGACTGTGAAGAAAACCAGTGCACTTTTGATTCTCTGTGGACAGTCGGAAAGCCCTGGGGGAAACCAGTGCATCTAGGAGGAAAATTAGAACTAAATACTGTGATGTAAATAAAGGCAGTTCCCTGGATGCACTGGGCTGTATAAATAATGAGGTTGTTTTAACTTCACCTGCTCTTTTGAGCTAAGACCCCCCTCCCCCCCCCAGACCCCTTTATTTACATCTACCTTAAAGCAGATTTGAGAAATTCACATTGGACTTTTTCGCTTCTTTGTTTAAATATACCCACTTTCACTTCAGTGGATAAATCAAGAACATACACACACGTGCAGTTATTATGTCGAAATGTCAAGGTCCTGGCAACTTCAGAGAATATAACCAAAACAGTTTATTGGATCTCTATAACCTGTCCTTTTCATGAAAAGAGGTGCTAACATGGCTGTAATAGTTCCCTGCATCTATTAATTCAGTATAACTGAAGGGTTTTTCCTTAGTTGTGTAACTATTTGCTAAAAATTAACATTATTCCCCAGCAGTGACAAACTGCTGTTTATGCTATGAATAAAATTCCACTGTTTCAAAATGTGCAGTGTGACAAAATGTATTGGAAATGTATGCAGGGAAAAAACAGACCAACTGAAAGTATAGTTTGTCAAGTGTGTCTTGTAATATATGTTTTAAAATTCATACCACACAGTTTTGAATTCCTCACATAATTTTATGCGTGTGAACAGGCATGAGGAGTAACATATGTAACACATTTGAGCTGAAGGAGCACAGAACCATTGCACCAGTGACTTGTATGTGTGAGACCAAATTATACCAATAAGGAACAATTCAAATTCAATACAAAACAATTTCATTGCTACCCTTTGTTCAGAGATGCTGTAAATGGACTTTTGAGAGCCAATAAAACGATACCTGTAGACAGAAAACAAATATATAAACAAATACGGACCAACATATATGTTGGAATGAATAAAGACACACATATCCACATATAACAAGTTTTTCCTTTTTATGTTTTTGAAATATGTCCCAATTAAATTACTTAATTAGCGATATTTCTCCTTGTAATGATCCAAAAGCAGATGCTCATTTTCCTTCAATAATCTACCGGGCAGACAAAGAGCAGACTTTTCCAGACGGAAGATTTAACAGAGAGATGCTTTGACTGCTGCGAAATGCCAAGCATGGAGGGCTAAATAAAATGGATTCACTGCCAGTAAAAGGGCGTCGAGAACTATATTTGTCCACGGAGGTTTTTGTGTCTGGAACAAGAACAGACGAAACTGTTTAATCCTTCAGTAGAAATTGATAGGTGCAGAATGGAAATAAGTCTCTCATTCAAGAGGGGATCCAGTTTGGAAGGAAAAAATAAATATCAGTGAATGAACTGCTTGGTTTTTCACCATGCCATATTTGTTTAAGGGGCTCGTCGAGAGGAGTCCATGCAGTGAGTTTTGCACTGGGATCTCTTCAAAACCACACTGGTGGTGCTCTGACGGTCACGCTGCGGCTGCGTGTTGTACCAGTTCATCTTTTTTGGAAGCACGAACCAACCACATAATAGGCTTCAGGGAACCCAAGTGTTTTGCAATCGTTTGAAAAGGGCTCCAAAGACGATGACTCGTCTGGGGGATAACCTGGGCTTCTCCACACATTTTCGGAGGACATGAATGACCACTTCATTGAGGCAGATTATACAGCACCGTCCCTCATGAATGTCCAGAACTCATGGGATACCAGCAGGGGCAGGGCTTTCCCAGATGCTCATACTATAAGGAGCATCATGTATGTCCAGAAGTTGTGGAACATAAGAAGCAGGGGCAGGTGTTTCCCAGACATGTATACCATAAAGAAACCCAGGAATTTAAATGGGTCAAAAGGGGTCAAAGAAGGTCAAGCCAGGAATAAAAACAGTTCCTTTAACTTGTATAAATGCCATATCAGTACTCCTGTATAAGAGCTGGAAGTGACATCCGGCAAATTTTTTCCAACCTATGTGCGGGGATTCCTTTAAAAAAAAAATAGGTTTGTGTTCACATTTTTTTTTGAATTTTGTAACTTTTTGTGGTTTGTTCTGGGAAAATAATAAACAATTTTTTTTTTTAAATGCAAAATTTCTGAATCTCAAACATACGTTGCGTCAAAGATATGCTTATATATAAGAATAAATAACTTTCCCCAACAATAAAGTGATTCACGCACATTATGTTTTATAGGGTTATTATGCCGTTTGTGAAAAAGGCGGCAATACATGTATTGCTCCGTGGTCCTTTAAGAGTTGAGGCTCATACAACCATGCAACAGCCTTGGCTCACCAGCCCCTTTGCAAACACCCTTTTCCACTGCAAATCAGATTTTGATATGAAATTCTAGCATGGTCGGTTCTGCCCCCTACTGCTGGATGCAGTCAAGTTTGGCAGGACTGTTGCAAATATAACGTGAAAAATTAATTTAGAAATGGAGCTGAATGGAAACGCATAAAAGAAAAATAAATCATTTGGGTTTACGAACCGCAAGACCTTCTACTGTTGCTCATCACGGGCTCAGCGTGATCGTGCCGATGCCTGATGCGATCGCTTTAGTTGTGACTCGGAAAGAAACCAAGAGTCGGCGACGCTGTAAAAAATGTCTGCAGGGACTTTTCCATTTCCTTCATGTAGAAAACTTAAGTATTCCTACACGGAAAAAGTGTGCTGGCCTCATGTGCGATGATGTGCCCACTGGAAATTCAAAGTGGGCCTACCGTGTAGTGCTGGGCAGACCAGGCTGCGAGACCCAACAGACTGTGGCTCTGAGCCAGTCTGCAGAGGTGTTCGCCCAGTGGTCAAGGGGAGCCCAAGCTGGTTATTATCCTCACACACTCCTGGGCACTGCCATCCACCCTGGCACATGGGGTCCATGAAGTCACTGCCGCCCCACATATATGCGGGTTGGCAGGAAGCCCTTGCAGGAGCCCAAAAACCACAGTAAGTCTTAAATTCACACTTGCTAGAGGTCCTTGGATAGATCGAGAAGAGATCCTGTGGTTGATGAGTCAAACCCCTCCTCGCTTGACTCACAGCTTGGGTATTATTGGCTAGAATATGGAGGCAGGTAAAGTGGTGCAGTTTCAAAAATGCTTCCGTCCAAAGCACCTAGGATTCACACACTGGTTGCTGCACCCATGTTCTTCACTCATGGATTTTACTGCAGTAAACAATGTTAACCACCTTGGACAAAACACACTGTCCCATCAAAGTCCCTGACCTGTATGGGATTCAAAATGGTACGATAAGGTGGTAACCTCAGTCCAGAATACAAACAACCTTTGTCGACTGTTTAATTTCCGAAAGGTAGGATGTTTGTATTGTTGAGTATTTACTAAACAGAGATTTTTTTATCCACAGTTTATAACCAGATTACCCAGTTCTACTTCTCGAAGGGCAATGTGAAACGGTCATTTTCCTTCTACCCCACAACATATTTGTTTTCTCAGTGTAATTATAATGCATCCTTTCTAAGTAGTACAACTAAAGGTACCCTCCAGAGAGCTGGAACGTTCAAATTTTTCTCCCAACTCCAGTTTTTGTCTGTGACCTACTGACTTGACTCTCAGACACCAGGCAGGAATCACACCGGTAAACAATGGTGTGGAAGTGCTGCACTGGGTAAACATGCCCCAACATAAGTATATCATTTCATCTCTTTGAATTCAGTTCTAGGAACACTGGAAGCAAAATTTCAATTTCTAAGTTGATAACTCTCAAGGTTCCAGAAAAACACAAGTTCTGATCTCCTCACCTTGAAGTTTCTCATTGTCGTATATAAATGCAGAGATGTCTACTTGACTATATTGTCTTGGGGGATAAAAAGGGGTGAAGAAACATGGTACTGAAAACATTCAATAAAGGTGCCTCAGGCACATCACTACAGCACAGGATAACAGACAAAGAGACACAAAAGTTTTCAGTTGGCATGAAAAAAAAACACCTCAGGGGGCCAATTTTTAAGATTGTTATTTTATTCTTGTTAGTTATGCCCCAGTCATACCAAATTTGACAAACTACAAGATCCAGAGGGACCCACATCTGGTCGTCTAAGGCAACTTCAGAGCACAGTGTGTGGTTGTTTGTGGCTCACCAGAGTATGAATAAAACCCTGAAGGTTCTCAAAAAAGTCTACTTTCAAAGCGCCCCCTTGGCCAGGGCGAATTCTGTGTCATCGTACTCATTTCCCATTGCTTCACGATTGCGGTCCTTGATGAAAGGAGGCTCCGGGCAACCTATATAGAGCCGTTTGTCATGGCGAAAGAGAACAGGTTCAAATAGTCATTGCAAGTGGCCATAACATTCCAATGGGTTTAAGCTTAAGCTTCAAGCAAAATTTGGCCAAAATAACATTTCCTCTCCAAGTCTCAGGGGTTCATTATCTGCCATCTGCTGCCCTTTGAGCTGAAAATCTGCAGGTCACTCGTGATTTTTCCTATTCTGTATTTCATATTTGACTCATCCTTGTCTTTCATTTAATGTAACTTTTATTTCACGTGTCTTTTTCTGATTAGGCTACACACTGGTGGTCAACATCTTTTTAGTGTTCTGATGTCTTTAGTCTTTAGTCCTTCACTGTTCTCATTGCCATTGTGTTCTACAGTACTACTTAAGACACATCCCGCATTTTTCTGAAAACTAAAAATCTGCTACAAAAGCGTATGAAAACATACTGTTTCCATACAACTAACCTTTTATTCTGCATAATGGCATGTTTTCCTGCTACATGGTCATTTTTCTTCCACAATGGGGGTATGGTATATAATATATCAAGTGTTTTGGGAAAGAGATATACAGTGAGAACTAACAAGATTAATAAAATTGAGATCATTTGTGAGATCAAAATTAAGATCATTTAGTGTCAAAAATCTGTTTGGAATGCGAAATTACCTGTAGTGGTGTAGTGTTGAGATCCCTCCCAGAGTGAAAGACATAGGCCATGATCTTGTAAGCTTCTTTACATCTTGAAGATCTGTAGGCAAAATTATGACAAGGCCTCCTAAAATGGTTGAAAAGAAAGAGGTAACTGCCTTTGGGAAAGGCTGCAAAGGCAAAGAAAATGTGATTTAAAAAAATTCTCAAGTCTGTAAAGCTCGATCTCCATCTGTTAGTCTGTCTGTTCTTTATACATGGCTCTGTTTTTCTAGCCACAGACTTGCAATTTGCACACAGGTAATTCTCCCCCTAAGTGAGGGCTTCACGTCATCAAATACACACATGCATACGCACACACACATATACATGACACTACACTCATTAGTGATGTGTGACTCAAGTCAGTTCCCAGGTAATTTGTCAAGATGAAAACATCTTACCATCAGATATTTTGTTGCTACTTTCTTCATTTCCGCCTTTCCAATGGACTATAACTGGTATATCGCTCTCTGCCGCATCCACCTGTTCGATAAGACTAACAGTACTTATTTGTCTGAATGCAACTATTTTAAGGGTAATACGGCCTCATGGGATATAATGTGTGATTACTTTTCTATTTTCTGACCCAAGTGGCACCAGCTAACTCCTGTTCATTTTACACAGGGAACTTTACCACTAAAGTTAATCAAAATGTTGTCATTTGGAACCAATCATTTTTTTAACCATTACAAATGTTGCAGTTCACGCTCCTTACAACGGGAACTTAGCTAACCTGGTGATTTTATGGAACACATTCACCTTGTTGTATGAGGCTATGTATACTCTTAACAGTTTTTTTCTGCACTAATAAATGTAAAAATTACTAGATATCAAAATATTGACGTTTCAACACCTGCAGTTCAACACCGTATAAGTACGCACTGCTTGCATTTTTTTTTTATCGCTTTGTCTCAGTATCAAATTAAGCGCACTTTTATTACCTGCAGTACACAAAAGGGATTTTACAAATACACCATAAGCTAAGGACTATCGTTTGATTTCAAAAATATATTGAACAAGTGAATTCACACACTAAAAACAAGTCTTCCACAATAATAACTACAATCACCTGGAACGCTGTGGAATAACTTTGTATAAAATAATATGGCCTAAATACTCAACAGCCAATAAAGGCAAACTAACTATTTACTAATCTTTTCATTTATTGAATTTCCAGTTTATTGAATTTTCTGGGGGGAACTGCAATCACTTTGGCACATGATCAGTTGAAAATTCACACTATATCAGGAGAACCAGACTGGCTTAGTCCTGTCATGTTTATCCTTTACTGCATGATTCATTACATGTTGAGCAAAATCTTGCCCAAATTTGGCCCATTTGTGTGTCTGCAAAGCTCAGCAGGTGAATCCAACTTTTCCTCCAGCGTGTCTCTTTCACCCGGATTCTTGCAAACTTCCACCTGATGGGCCTCTTCTTCCTTTTTAAGCAACAAAAGCCTGCGATGGGAAAACAGCCAGACCCAACTTGAGAATGTGGCTGGATCATGTGCCAGCTAGCGCAGACCACCCAATACTTTTTACATCATCCTAACAACCACAGGGGCTGGTTGCCGCCGCTCCAGCGCTCAGACAAGCACTCGGGTGCTAAGCAAAAAATGAGGCCACCAAGTCCCGAAGCGAGGGGGCTGCGGATTCCAGGAATCCCAGTCGCCTGGAAGCCGGGCTGCAGCAGAGGGCTTCCTACAGCACTTGGAAGCGCCGATTCGGAGAAAGCTCGTGTCACGGCAGGCCGCGGGCACACCCTGCTGCAGGCTGCAGCTGTCCTGAGCCATTGCGAAAGAGATGCTTCATTGAGTACTCCCGGCCCCTTTGTTTTTCTGGCTTTTTCTTTTTACTACTCGGTATTAAATCTGCAGCCTTTGTGTGGTTACATGTTGTTCCAATTTCCCTTTTTTTGCAGTTTTATGAAAGGGACCGCAAAATTAAACGTCTGAATTCCGAATGAAATCATCGCACAAGTATACAGTAATCCTAAGTGGTATTGAAGAATAATCTTGGATAGGGACGTTCTTAGAAAATTAAAGGAAAAGTAATAGCATGCTGGTAAAAAAAGGCATGATATATTCTAAAATACTTCAAATGTACTTGTAGGTGTGTGTGTGGAAGTCGTTTGCGAGAGAAGCTAAGTGACTAATGTATGACACATTCCTCCTACATGTGGATGTCCCAAGCAATTTTGCACTCCTGAACTTCCTCCCCTGAAGCAACTGGGATGAGAGGAATGTCATTCTGATATTGGTACCTGGGGTCACATCCATTACAAACATGTTAAACCAGTTACAGGCTGGAATCCATGTGTATAAAATTGCTGTCATGAAATATATATATATATATATATAAATACAGGGGGCCTCAAGCCGGGGATTCCCCCCTTCCTCTGAAAATAGATACAATGAGTTTAAGAACACAGTTGAACTGAAGATCCTTTTTTTAAATCAGTTTTTTCAGAAATAAAAAAATCAGTTTTACAACTAAGACACAACCAATAAAAGCCTAATAATACTGACATCCCTTGATTTATTTCCTGGTTTGGATCTGCAAAAATAAAGCTACAATGCATTTAGAAATGTTATATAAGACACATGTGATCATTTTTAGTAGTGTAAATAACATTAAATTCAACCGTAATATAAAATTATTTGGGAAAAAACATGTAATTTCCACAATGTCTAGTTAATCCCACATCAGGTGTACGCAATGTCTGCTTCATGCCAACTTGCACTTTCCATATTACCTGCACAATCCACAGGTTTACAATACACATACCTCTCGATTTATTTACGAGTTGGGTTCAGTAAAGGTCTCGGACAAAGCTATAATATACAAAACACACTCCTAATTTTCCCATTTTATTGGCATTAAAGTAGATTAAAATTAAAACTAGTTCACAAATACATGCTCGCCACATACTTTTGTTTAATGCTGATCGTTGGCTGTTGTTTGCCATGTTATTCATCACTGATGCTCACAAACACTAGACTCGAGCTGTGAACACTGTGGAAGGGAGTTGCATAAAGCTGCTCCTGTGCCTTTTTGGCGAATTTTGCTGCTAACTAACTGCTTTGTGTGGAAACACTGGTTATTCTCACTTCTCAGCAGTCAGAAATTTTAGAAAACAGTGTGAAGAAAAATGGCATTACACTAATCTGCTATCGAGTGATCGATGAAGCAATGCTTTCATCTTCAGTGATTCATAATGCAAATGTTCATGACACGAGGAGTCGGTGTTTATTACGCTGTTTATTTGCAGTCCTCCAAATTATTTGAACCACACCAATTGGGGTGTAAACTTGAGAAAATGCCATCAGGATGGTGTCGTGTTCAGGATGTTGGTGTTCCTAGTGTCATTGCTGCAGTGCTGGATATGTGCTCATCCAAAAAGAAGCCTGCATGTAATCTCTAAAAAAGAAACTCAACAAAAAAAAAATTATGATGAAAAATTCATCCTACAATCTTTAAAGCCATGAACTCCCAGCTGCTGATAAGCAAGATAAATTTCAACATAGTGCATATTGTGGAACTGTATTGCACCGTATTATGAGGTATTTCTGGATATGTAATATAACAGTGATGTACAGTAGTTTTCCAACAGAAGCACAAGGTCTAGATCCCTGAACTGGTGCTGTGTGCTGATGATGGTCTTCCACCTTCTCACACAAGCCGTACGTCCTGCCTTGCTGGTCAGCAGGCCCTGCGGTTTGCTGTCCCATCGCTGACAGGCTCAGCCACCGCTTTGAGCACCTGGGTGGAGTGCCGGTGATGGCGGTCCTCATCGCACCTTTGGGTAGCTGCTAAGGACATGCTCAAATGATGCCCTCTTTAAACATAACAGGCATGATGGAGGATCAGCTTTTACTCACCCATACAGCTGATACAGACTAGGCAGTACAATGAAAACTGCCTGAATCCAAAACTTAATACACTAGGGATCTTCACCAGATCTCTACCCATGCGGCCTTATGTTCAAGTGTTTCCTCCTACCTAGTTCAGGCTCTTTGTTGCTGCATCTCTATTGTGCACCTCCACCTGTATCAGTTCACACACCTCTCCTTCACCTGAACCTTGTCAAGAGGCTGTGATTACAATTTTCTAATTTTAGTACTTTTATATTACCTTCAATTTTACTGTCGTTTGGAGTTAGTAAAAACAATTAAATAAGTGTGTAGCAGGGAGAGCATTGCCAGGAACAGGATGAGGTGAGGACAGCTGAAGCATGATGTTTTTTAGGGTGATATGGGAGGATTCTGGCAGGGCAACCATCTGTGACAGGGATAGTGTTTAAATGTCATCTCCATCTTTATTGCTCCCCGCCCAACTAAGGGGGAGGTTTAGTGTGAGTGAAGAGAAAATAAAATACCAGTGAGGCTTGTTGCCTGACTCCTTAAGTTAAAAAGGCTTACAGAGTAATTTTATTCATGACAGCTTTATCAAAGGTTTTTATACAACATAAGCAGTACCTTTAGATTATTAAGCTTTTATCGATTGTGGCTTGGTGGTAAAAGTGATTTTGGATCAGGTTACCATCAGAGTTATTTATGCCCAGTTTATTCAAAAGATGAGGATCCAGTTTCATATCTATTGCCAATATGTATTTCAATTTTCTTTTTCTGGTATAGGACACAAGTAAAAACACTGACTTAAGCATGTATATATGCTGATTATTGAAAATATTACATTGCCTCAACCTTGAGGCCTTCATATTTTTGACAGGATCTCTTTGCTGTCTTTTTGTCTTTCGGTTTCTGCTTCTAAAAACCATCTCAAATGGCAGAACCAAAATAAAAAGGCCACTTGATACAGCCGCTTGGAACACTAAGGTGAATATTTCCTACAAAAAGGAACACATAAACCAAAAGCATTTCAAGCATATTCTCCCAAAATTGCTAACATAAATAGATAATATTCAGCATTTGCTGGCAACCGGGAATCCTTTTAAATGTTTTAAATTCAGAGCATTTGCAACACAAAAACGTTTTCTTGTATTTCTACTTCCATCATGAAAAACCAATTCATACATAAAATATGTTGATACTTAACTACCACAAATATCCCACTTCAGAATAACCAATACAATATATTTCTTTCAAGAAGCTCTGTGATATTTTAAATCCAATAAAGCATCGCATATGGATGCAATTTCTGAAGGTTATATTTTTCCAATTTCTGGCACAACTGGAACATTCAAAACTGGGTTTTGCTGAGTAAGGCCAGTAATGAAAATGATTTTGTCCCTCAGCAGATGTTATCACATCATGATTTAAATCTTATTTTTAAAAAAACAAACTGAGCCTTTGCACCTATTTGGAAACACTGATCTCCATCACCTTTCCACCAACTTAAGTTGTTTGCACTGTGGTTTTTTAATGAACTATTGTAAAAATACGCTGCATTGCTGTAAATGTTTTCTATACACTTTCATGCTTTAAACAAAAACTTGTCAGTTTTGTTTAAACTGTGGTTGTATGTTCTAAAATAATCTAAACAAAGGAAAAACAAAATCTCCCAAGGCATCAACTGAATCATTTAAAATAGATTTAAAATAAATGACTGAAAATTTTGAGTTTTTCCCATTACTGAATGTGGGCATAGTTCTGTATAAGTGTGTCTTCCAAAAATGACTTTTTAATCAGAACTTTTGCCCAATATTATGGTAACAGGCAACTTTACATGTACTTCAACATTGCTGCTCATTATTACATATTAGCCCTGCAATGAACTGGTGACCCATCCATGGTGTTCCCTGCATGACCCCCCCCCCCCATGCTCCCACGATAGGCTCTGAACCCCTGAGATCCTGTATTGGACAATCAGTTGTTAAAATGGATAAGTTAACAAATACTGCATCTTAGTGCTTCTCATATCTCATAGGCCATTATGTCCTGCGTTCTTCTTTAAAACAACTGCAACACTATTAAACGGGATAACATGAGTTATTTAGAATGAAAAACAATTTATATGACATTACCCCCTTCTCACTTTGTGCGGATGATGGTATTTCAACTGATGCTGCAACACTCGCAAAAAAAAAAAATAAAAATTACGTACCTTAATATCCTAAATAATTTCCTCCAAAAAAATTTTTAGCCCAGGTCAAGTAAGAACAAAAAGTGATGCCAAAATTTCATAAAGCCAAAAGACATCATGGTAACTAGTGTTGCCAGAGAAAAACGAAACTTTTCTGAGATATGAAACCACCGTTACTACTGTGGTGTCGGTGATTTTCTTCAGATGTCTGAGATGAGATCAAAACCATTGTGTCTATTTGTCTACTCATTAAGCAAAAGCTGACAGCTTCAGCTCTATATTTATGTGTCTGGGATGAAACAATTGTCTCCACAAGAATTCTCCCAAAGCGATTGCATCACCTCCACAGTGATGGCCTTAAACTCTCAGAATTTGGTAACGGCATACATAACATTTGGGAGGGAGCAATTAGACAAAAGAATCTGTCCTTGAATAGTAATGATGGTATTCAGTCGTCTGCTGTGCCGGAATGACTGAATGGCACAATACAAAAACAAAAAATCCGACACATAGTTTAACGTTATTCGCAGCAGTCACCGCACATGGAAATATTACCCAAACCTTTAGAAACGTATTATTATTTCCCTAGCCGTTTGTCAGCCTGTCAGAATCAAGATGAATTTTCACTATGTGCACCCAGTCATGTACATTCTTAATAATCTCTGTAGTTCTTTTGTACGGACAGGATGTGTGGGAGCGAAACAAAAGCAAAAGAAACCACAGTGACTCTGAATGACAATGACTGGGCAGCATCAGTGAGGCAAATCAGTATCTTTTTGATACAAGATGCATAAAGAGCGGTGCAATTTAACAGCATAATGCTGCAATTGAAGCTCTGCTTCTTAAAAATGATGCCGTATAAGAGACAGGGACATTATGTCATAAGATGATGCTGTTTGATTACTCTAAGACAGTTTCCTGGAACAGCACATTTTTGCTTTCCCTCCCTTCTGACCCACACCCTGTGATTAACACACAAACACAGAGACACTTGATTCTGTTATTATTATTATTATTATTATTATTATTATTATTATTATTATTGGCAGCATAGTGGCTCAGTGAGTGGCGGTGCTGTCTCACAGCATCTGGGCTGTTTGGATGTAGGTCAGAATCTGCCTCAGCCTCCGGGGCGTTTGCAGCTTCGCCCTTTTCCTTTGAGGGTTTTGTCTGGATGCTCTGGTTTCCTCCCACAGTCCAAAGGCACGTGTTTCAGGTTAACTGGCCAATCTAAATTGCCAGTAGTGTGTGACTGTGTGTGATTTTGTGCATGTGTGGCACACCTGTGACAGACTGGCATCCAATCCGGGGATCGTCACGACCACTGTCCAAAATGAAGCGGTTAATGGTAATGGATGGATGGATCGATATTATTACTACTACTATCTAGCATTTAGCTGATGGACAAGATAAACTAAAAATGCTATATATACTAAACTACCTGCGTTCCATTCACTCATCTACACAGTGGAACAACGTAACACTCACACATCCTCTCACTCACTCACACATGCAGACAATAAGGATGATTTAGACTAGTCTTTTGACTGTGGGAGGAAACCAGAGCATGTAAAGGAAACCTATGTGATCATTTGAAAACATGCAAACTCCAAAGAGACTGAGCTGGATCCAGACCCATTTTCAAACCATAGCCCTGAAGCTGTGGGGCCTTTGAGGGTAGTTTCACCAGCAAAATGAATGTCCATCTTGAAAAATCATTTTTACGTAGCCACTCAGCAGGTACACAAAGACATTCCAGTATTAGAAGGGCATCCTGGGGCCATATACCCTTAAATCAGAGAATTAATGTGGTATATATCTGTCTGAAATGGCCGACCTAATGCAACTCTCAGAAGTAAGTCCAAGATAAATCAAAACTGATCAAAGCCATAAATAAATTGGACACCTGAAATGTTCCAGGCTGTGTTGCTTCTCACAGGAAACAGCTGTCAGAAGTCATCTGCTTCACACATCAAGTGTTGTGGAGTTTGAAATAACCTTTTCAGAGCTCTTTGCTACTTCTTTTCTAAAAGGAGGCATCTGTAAATTCAACGCTATGATGAACGGTTGCAATAAACTGAATCCAGTGGAAGTTATCAATAAGAATCAGTTCATCTTCACAGAGTAAACAACCTGTTTTTTTACATCTGGAGGTGGAAGTGCATATCTATGGCTAGGGCTTTCAAAAATGCATTATGTCACACAAGAGGTCGGGGCAGGGATACAGACAGCTCAGAGTGCTGGTTTAATAGTAGCACCAGTGATAATTGAGCTGTTTTCGTTGTTGTTGTTGCTTGTGTCCATGTCCTTGGCAGCAATGTTCGTTTTCATTGCCCGCTTTTGTTTGTGTGAAAGGAATTTTATTTTTTATTTACTTTATTTTCGGCTTGGCGTCCGCTCCAGATGTCACAGTTCTGAAGCGAGCCGCTCCCGTGGAGAAAGTTCTGGGCAGAGGGGCAGTCGTCGCCAGTGGAATGTAGCACTTGCTCTCCACGGGCATGGCTGTCGGCACAGAGATCCAAAACAGAGCGGAGCAGGAAACGGGATTTCACAACATCTTCTGGTAGGTGGGGAATTTTCATCGCATTAAATTCGGTCACGATGACGGACCCTGGCAAAAATAAAATTTAATCATCGGCCCGGCTTTTTGTACTTTGCATTCAGACCACAGACGCCGTTTAGGTGCTGTCGTCATTGCACTGAGAAATACTGCAGTGAGTAGAAAAACATATAAATACCCAGAAATCGGGAGTCAAACTGAGCATAAGCTACGCTATCTGATTATCAGCCATGTCCATCTTGTGAAAATTTAATGAAAAACCTTATGTCTTCTAGCTGCTTTAAATATATCACCATATAAAAATATTATTAGCCTTCTGCCCTGATTTCTCCCTAAGTTTATAACTATTTGTTTTGTTCCCTTCACCCCAAATCACCCTCTTCAGTCCGACGTGGATTTTATTTATATCTGTAACTCTGCAACTGTAACAGTACATCATCGATCACGATAAAACTTTCCTGAAACAAAATACATCTTGAGTTTAAATCAGCAAAATTCCCAAACGGAATCAGGAGGACTGAGCAGTTGAATTGCATCCGCAGGCTGCTCCGTTAGCTGCTATTGACTGCGTCGAGATATGAAAATTTATAAATCACCTGGCTTTCCACAGGCATCTGAAAAACATTCTAATGCAATATACATATATGACATTCCCTTTCTATAATCTCAGTGATCGCCACAAAATGATGGGCTGGTAAAGTCTGGCCAATAATAATTTCACATTTCAGACCGACTTGCAGTAATTACTGGTCACGGTGGTGGTCTTTGGAAGTGTTTAGCGTGAACCGCAGATGGATTCAAAATTATATTCCACTGCGCAGCTTCAGTTTACTCATTACTTACGGAAAGCAAATTGTCGCTTTTTGCGACAGTATTGAATGTTTTCACTATCGTTGTTCATGGGTTCAGTCCAGGCAACTGCCTGAATTTTTACCTTTAACAAGCATTATCCCTAAGCCAACATTAGTTATTTATAAAAAAAAAAATCAAAGGCCATGAGGACAAAGTCTGAAAATGTATCTGCACTGGCAACAATGCAAAACATAAAGCTCTTCAAATAATGAAGGGAAAAGATTTAAGTGTAACCAGAAGGTGAAAAAAATGTATGGTTTTGCTTAACTCGGTCCTTATTGCTCAATATGGATCAAACAGGAATGCAAAACCTTAAAATGTGAAACATTTGGACATGTGAGCACGAATGCTATATGCAGGGCTCTGGAGAGGTTTTGGATTATAGGTGGAATGTCCACATCCATATAGTAGCATTGCTGTCCTCGTGGGACACCTGGGAAAAGCAGCAAGAGCTAATTCACAGGCACTGCTGTGGGGACGTGCGCTCCTTCCCCAGCACGTCTAGGTGAAGTGTTAAAAGGGTGGAAGGTTCAGCTTGTAATAATTTACATGTATTTGTCTGACAGTTTCCCTTCAAAGCATCTTGCACTAATTTATTCATCTTTCGTCTTTGCACTAACTTATTCATCTACTCATATTTGTCTACCTGGGCAATTTTTACTGCAGCAATTTAGTATAAGCAGCTTGTTCAATAGCAGGATGTGGGAGTCAAATCTGCAACCCTTGAGCTCAAGACAGTAGTTGAAAGCACTGAACCGCCTGCTGCCCGAGCGTAAAGGTTGATCTGTGACAAACAAGGTTTTTATAATACACCTACACCCAGGTGTCCACGTGTAGCTGGCTCCTAGGAATTGTTCAGATACAGCAAACTTGGATATCAGATGAAATTTCCATTTCTTTCTTATTTCTTATGAGGGATCAAGTAAGAAACCCCAATTCATTTCCCCAAAACGGCCCTAACATAGGGCTCTAAAATACCTATTCCAGCGTGATAAAGAACACTTTAAACACCAGTTACGTAATAACCAATGTGCGTTTGAGTTTATAGGCAGCTGCTTTTTTACTTTGTATCATAAATTATGTTTATTTCCTTGTTAGTAGTAATAGCAACATTTAATTTATTTATGTAAAAAATGAAGAAATGAAAAAAGTAAAATAGGAAAAGACAACAAAATATACCTGCTGTAACGGGCTGTTCTGGAAATAACTGTTACAGGGGTCTTAACCGACTGAACGGAAGTGAATGAAACTGCAAAAAAGCACAAACTATGCAAACTGCATTTGAACCCGGGCCGCATAAGGCAAAGACAACGCAGATGATTGGATTCGTGCTGACGTGTATGTTCACAATTGTACTCGCGCCAGTGGCGAATATTCGCGTGATGTGATTCAGCTTCACTCAGACAGAACTGATTATGCTTGGACTTCTAGACCAGGATACCTTGCCAGGTATTAATATATACCACTTGTCGTATCAGGAACTCGGAAACCGACGGTTCGAAAGCCGGGGTGTAGGTATATTGTTATTTAATTATTTAGCGGACATACTGCATTTCACAAAAGCATCTTACATCTGCCGGCGTTCTAAGATACTCACAATTATGCAGCTAGTTACACTTAACTTTTATACTGGAGCAATTCAAGTTAAGTTCCTTGGTCGAGGAGACTACAGCAAGAGCAGAGACGCCAAAGTGGGCCTTTGGACGGCGAGACAATGGCTCCGCCCAGGACCCACGATCACAGAGATTCAGAGCATTAATGACAGATCGTTGTCTGAACATTATTTATATACCATAGTAGTAGGGTCTTTTGAAGCCTTTCCGCTTCATTTTAATCAGTCTGTCTCTGAGTGTTTTATAAAGGTTAAAGGTCAAGGAGAGCTAGAAAACACGTCACAGGCGAAAGTCCTGTGTTGTGCCGAGCGATGATGCTCGTTGGTCAGATGCCAGAAGCCGTGACCAGCAAGAAAGTAAAAGATAATTCAGCAGTAGTCGGGAATAAGTGTTCTAACCAGGAGTTCTGGGAGGGAGTTCTGGAAGACGCAGTTCCGCCACACCCGTGAAATGAAGACTGCACAAATAAGCGTATAAGTGTATAAGCATGAGTTACTGTGGCTTAAATAAGGACATCTGGTAAACGTGTAAAGGTCACCAACCCGAAAGCCGGCTGCGACTATGGCAGGCCGTGGTTCTTCTCTGAGCAATTTTACCCTTTGGTTGTGCAGCGGAGGAACATAATTAACATAATGAGCATCTCTCCGTCGGGGTATCTCAGCAGACCATTGCGTAAGCGCCAACTAGGAACGCAGCAGACGGATGCCTGCGAGTTGGTAATCCCCTGCGTTCAGACAAATGTCACCCTTCAATGGAAAAAATGAAAAGGAAAGCGCACAAATACATGTTATTCAACCTTCATTCATTTAAAATGCTCCTGGAATGAATTTCATATTTTGCACTTAAAAAATATTGTGGAAACTCTATGCAACTGGAATAAATGTTTTCATTTTATTTTGGACTAAAATTATTTGTGTATTTTTGGAATACCTATTTTGGAATCTACTGAAAGGCTTTAACAAGTAAAGGAAACCTTTGTGTCAATTATGTAAGGTTTATTTTTTTAAGGAGGGAATGAATGGGGCCCTGTGTGCGACTATCTGTGATTTTGCATGAGAATGGACCCTAAATGAATGAAACGTGCCCCCCTAGGGAACTACAACAGCCTCTGTTTGTGTGCCTGATGCTTTCCAACCTTGAGAATGAGTCCAGAGGGTAAGTTTAGGTTACAAGAAGCAAACAAAAGTATTCCGGATAAGTTTACCAGATGACACCGTGCTGCCAGAGAGGGCAGAAGGCGCAGCTCCCACTTGTTTGGCTGGGTAAATTTAGATGTGGCCAATTGCTATTCAATGAATGAAACCATCTGCGGTCAGGACCCGTTCTAGTTCATGGCAGTCTGACTGGTCACATCAAAGGCCAAATTACGTTATAGCCCATTCTAGAGTGAAAAGAGAATGTGAAAATTCAAGTTATATGCAAGAAATACAGATACAGATCTACTGACTTATATCCAGAGATATTTTTGGAAACTATTCAGGCCAAAAAATACACGACCAAAAAAGACTTCTTATTCTACGTGCATACAGTGGTGTGAACAATGATGCACTGTGTGGAAGTGTGGCTTGTTCTTGGCAAGTTGCAGGAAGACACCGGGAATGTGGTGTGACTTTGCTGCGAATGCTGTCATGCTATCTGGCTTCATGTGTATTTGAATTCATGGTTACAGTTTGACATTTAGCATAATGGCGGCAGGGACAAAGGCCGAGGTGATGGACACGTCCGCAGGGCACAGGCAAATGTGTCTGCTCAAATTTGCGTATAAGGGCAGTGCCAGAGGCAACGACATTTACCCGAAGGGAAAGATAAAGCAAAATATCATAATCTCTGTTCCACATCACGAATGTGTATCCTCAGGCAAGCTGTGTCCCTTCATGTGTCCTTAAAAATCCCAGTTATGTCAAACAAAGAATAAGGCTGTTGTACCTAAATTTAAATATTGTTAAAATTACAAGCCTATCTATGATCTATTATTTTGCTTGCTGATGTGGCTAACCTATGTTTGCATTGGTTGGGCTTTTTTATTTTTTTTTTGCTTGATTAAAAAAAATACTTTTGTAAAAGAAAAAAATAAATAAAAAGCATAGGGACAATTCTTTCTGAGTTGTGCGTCGATGAGCATTTCGGTTATATTTTCAATATCTCCCACAGCGGTGAAAAGGGAAAAATGGTAGAATAACAGTCGTTTTCCCATGAATGATTTGTGGTGCAGAGCGGTTCACCGCCATCTAAACTTCAAGTCAAAAGTGTGAATCATGCTACTTCTGACTGGTTAAATGAAAGGCATCCTAATAAACCACATGTTTACAATTAGTCCTTGTGATAATTGTTAGCTGTGTGTCCAGCGCTATTTCCGCTCTGAGAAAGTGACAGTGCAGCGCTGAGAGAAGACAGAACAGCCTTGAGTACAGAGTCTGGGAGAACCCAAAAAAAAAACAACACACCACATCCTACTCTTTTGCTGTGAATATAAAAGGGAAAAAAATCAGCAACCCAGTTAGCAGCTTTAAATCTCGCCCTTCATTTGCGATGCTTCTGGAAGGGGTCTTGGTGCTTATTTGGCATAACTAGCAGCATAACTAAACACATACAGACTAGATGTCTCACTTATGGACAAATAGGACATTGAGGAGCGCATGAAGCTGGTCGGCAAATATGCAGCTGATAAGTAATGTGTCAGAGAAGCAGTATCTACCAAATACCCCATTAATCTTTGCTGACTACCAGCCCGATCAGATGACGTCAGGCGGGAAGATGCAAGAATCTAAGAATGCCTCTTAAGTCCCTCTAGGGAAATCATGAAAATGGTGAAGGCTGAGCTGTTAAAGTTACTGTGCCAGAAAGGCCCTTCTGAAAACAAGGATCTGCACCAATGGGCAGAGAGCAGAATAGCACTTATGGACTATAACTCTACTGGTTTCAATCTCTGGAGGGCCCTTGAGGATGGGCCCTTGTAGGTACAATGTAAGGAATTGTTCTGTTAATAATATCCAGCTGTAGAAAAGGGTGAAACTTTAAATTATAAAAGCAGTCTCCATGGTAACGACAACAGCAGCCACAACAGAAAACAGTTGTACGAGACGTTTAACATGGGTGCAAGGAAGTTAGTCATTAGTCAGTACACTGGTACCACCAAGACCATTCCTTAGGCATTAATCTGAAGGCATTTCCTTAGTCCCAATTAGAAAGGATTTAATGAACATACCAAACTGTAAGAAAACAGCTTCTTGGGACAAAGTTATGCAGTGGGAGCGAAAGGCTGAATCTGTTCACATTGTGGATGTTAGTAACTGTAAAGAGCATTTTGAGGACTAAACCTCGAGCAAGGACGTGTTCTGATGTAGACACCAGACTTGCGTGTCCTGGACAGTGTCGACTGACAGCTTGACGGCAGAGTGATAAGGCCCAGTAAACACGGTCAGGAACCATCGGTCCATGCCAGTGACCACTGTGCTGGAGACCCCTGGGGGAAAACATGGGCACCCTAAGTTTCAAAAGAAAGTTTCTTGCTCTCTTTCTTTCTTTTACAGCGTTTATATTGATAGGTGCCACAGAAACGTGTTCAAACGCAGGACTACCAGGATTAAAAGGTAAGAAAACACCTCTTTGCTCGCTTTCTGAACGGCAGCGCAAGAAGAAACTGCACTTTATCAGCAACATAAGCTATTTTATCTGTTTTAAGCAAAAAAATTAAAGATCAGTATCTGACATAATGTGCTTCAGTTGTGCAGCTGTGTGATACTTTATTTCAACCATGTAGCCCGACTTCAGTATTTCAGCATTTTGATCTTTTACATATAGATATTGCATTTTGCAGAGGCAGAGCTTTGTTTTAGCTTCTGACATTAAATCAGAAGCGGCTTTTTGAGTGCAACAAAACTTCTCTCCATTTCGCTGCCATCGGTAGCTGGTCCTGTAAACGCAGCTCCTGCTGTTACCACCAAACAGCAACCATGTGTGAAAATCATTCCGTTCCTCGGCTGTTTACTGTTAACAGGCACTACGAGAGGCCTCTTATGGAAATCTATTCCCAAGTTCTTCCTGTGGGAGACTTCTTTTACTTCTTCAGCTATAAACGCTGCGCTGCACGGACAGAAACAGACGCGTTGTTGTTGACTGAAGAGGAAATGGCTGCTCAGATGCTGCATAAGTTCTGCCAGAACTGAGTAATAGAATTGAGTCAATGTAAATGAAGTGAATTGTTAGGGAAAGCAAATATCCCACCCCCCCCCCCTTTTGTCTCTTTTTTAAATGCCATTTAACTCACTGCTCATCCACTGGGAAGTGCATCTCTATTTACACAGCTGTGGTGTGACAGAAAAAGTGTTAATTTGGGTAGGACATGTCCAGCATCCAGGGAAACTCGAACCCAGCCAGGTCTCTCAGTTCCCCAAACTGCTGAAAAATTCATCAGAAATAACTGGGGATTGAAGTGGTTTGGTTAAGGAAATATTTACTTTCATCAACTGCTAAATGAAGTCCTGACATTGTTTGGAACAGTAACAACACGAGCAAGAAATGGGGACTCTGATCTGGACCTTTTCTGGTTCCTTTCAACAGGTGATCGAGGAGAGAAGGGCGACGAAGGGGAGCAAGGAAAGCTGGGCAAGATGGGTCCACCGGGTCAACAAGGTTCCTGATTTTCCACTTCTTATCAATGTCATATTGTGAACACGTCCACATTTCATGGACAGTTTTGCTTTACTTTGGATTCCACCTTGCTGGTTCTCTCACATACTAATGGAGGCAGTGACTTTGCTAGCTGGGAACTGCTGAGCACAACCACATTAACAGAAGCACTAAGCTTGAAAATGATTTTAAAACATAAAATTTCCATGGGACATAAAAGAATATCCCTTTTATCCCTTTGTGTGATTTATCACTTTTTTTTGCAAAATTTTATGCTTTTTTGGGTGGATGGATGGATGGATGGATACACTGTTTTCTGTGTTTATTTGCTGTTATTTAAGGGGCAACTATTATCTATTATGTTCTAAATGCGCAGTTTAAAAGCTCCAATTATGTAGTCTACTGTATTATTGACTCTTACCGCAATATTTCATAAAGCTCAGTTTTTCAAAACTACATTTAAAGCACTAATCACGGTATTAATGCACTGCATATGCGAAATGTTACCCTAGTTTCACATTACCATGTCACATAAAGTTTGACATTATGACTGTAGTAAAGTATTGTAAACCACGGTCCTATGATGTACATGGTTAATCTTTAAAGGTTTTACTGAAAATGTTTGAACATGTAGACCCTTCTGCCAGTTTCTTGTCAGTCTTATTGAGGAAAGTTAGTAAATTTCCAAAGTGCTGTAATGGTGCTATGGTTTCACGCATCATGTGTGGAACTGATGCCAAAAAGCCACGGGAGACAGACATGTGAGCCTCCAGCTCTGCACCGAGACGAATGTGGATGATGCCACGGCCTGCAGTAACTGAGCACCCATCAGGCGAGACGTCAACGAGAGTTGACCGCTTTAGTGAGCTATCTGTGGAGTTGGCACAGTACAATGCCATAGAGGTGCCATCATCTGCGGAATTACTACTGTCTTCCCAACCGGCCAAATGTCATTAGTTTGCTCTGATCTAGTGGGACTTCCATGCTGATAGAGTATAAACAGAGTTCAGGTTAAATGTCTCGCTCAGAGACCCAACAGCCGGAAGCTATCTTGGCAGGTCAGCTGGCTCCCTTTGCTCAGAAATACAGTCCATTAACATCTATCCTAAAAGGAAAAAAAAGTGAAGAACGTGCTTAAAACAGATCTAAGGCAACCACAGGGAGCAATATGTAAAAATATTACTCAGTCATAAAATGGGAACAGGATCTAGCCATAGCAATTATAGGAGCCTCCTTCTTCATGGAGATACATATTACTCCCGTAACACAAAGGGAGTCACAAAGGATTATCCTCTTATAAGCTGAAAAAAAGATCATCCAAGGCCACTTTCCAGTGCCGTCAAATGTTCTCACCCTTCTTCTTCCACAAATTGGCAACAGTAACACTTTCTGTCAAACGCGTACCGAGAAACACGAAGCCTGGGAATGAGGATCCACGCTGCCTATGGGCGAGGTCATCTGGAGGCATCTGGGAGTTTGTTTCGCAGAATCTACACCCTCAGACAGCAACGCCAGCAGGCTGCGGAAGTCACACATTTCTGACCGAAGTCCTAATGATGACCGCGATCTGCCAAGTCCGAACGGATTAGCCAACCAAACAACCGAGATGTGACTGAAAATTTATCGAACCAGATATTCCTGCTTCTTCTTCAGTGCAAAATCTGCTCCCAGATCTTACAAGGGAGAGGAAGAAAAAAAAATAGTCCAAAAAAAGTCCTCATCTGTCCATCGTTCGAGACAGTGGGTGTCCTCGCTGAGCTGTGGTTTCCTCTCTTTGTTCCCCTCACAGGATTGATGGGAGAGTTGGGAAGCAAAGGAGAGCCGGGGCCCACGGGGAAGAGCGGTCCCTCCGGGGAGAGAGGTAGCGTCTGTCGGGTTTGGGAAGTCCCTTGGGAAGGGATTATTAGTGAGGCCAGACTGGGAGCGGTCGTGGTGGCCGGCAATACCGCTTAGCTCGAGCGAACCGCTCGAGGCTCGGTCCAAGTCGAGTCCCGCGCCTCCGCCGTTTCATCGTTATCATCGCCATCATCAACAGAAGCCTCTAATTTGGATCAGGAGCTGGAAAGTTTTTTTTTCCTTAATGCACGTGTTTACTTTAGACTAAACCACATCCATGTGTCAGCGGCAGGACCCTCCCTGAAGTGAAATGTTCGCGAGCGAAGCAGCCGGTCTAATTATGACATGGCCTGCAATCGAATGCTTGGCGGGAAGCTATTAACAGGGCAAGCGGAGGGTGCAGATGTAAACAGTGTGTGAACGTGCTTTCCCAAGACGCGCCGCGGCTGTAAACGCGCCACAGCACTTTAAAGCGAGGTACGTCTCCTCAGAGGTGAAATTAAAGAGGTTCAGATGAGCTTTGAGATAATAACTGCTTTACCGTTCGCTGCGCATAGCCGGAGCCACGTGTGCTGAGGTAATGCAGTCGACGTTGCGCTAATAAAATGAACATTTTGCACTTGCCGTACTGCTCCTTCGATCATCACCTAATGTTGAATTTAGATCTAAGGCTAGTTTCCTCGCTTTAGCCGGGGTCCCTCTGGTTTTTAATTTTGCCAGCGACCGGCTGGAGAAATTCTGTCCGGTGCATTTACTGTCACATGGTGGGGCAGTCAGCGCAGCAGGGTGAGGACACTTGTGTCAGCAGATGTGACTCCTCACTTTTTAGTATATTTTTAGCTGCAAAATGTCGGAGACGCAGCCTGGTCACGGTAGAGGGATGGGGGGGCAATCCGTTTTGTGGCCGGACCAGCTCAAGACCACAGGGAGGACAGAAAAAAAATTCATCCATTGCCATTAATCTTTCATAAAATTGGGCTCAAATCCAGGTCAGTCTGTGTGGAGTTTGCATGTTCTCCCCTTGTCTTAGTTTCCTCTGGTTGCTATGGTTTCCTCTGACAGTCCAAAGACATGTGTTTCAGATTAATTGGCCCGTTTAAATTGCCCACATTGTGAAAATGCATGCAACTGTGTGTGGCCAGCCTCTGACAGACTGGTGTCTCACACTACTGTGACCCTGACCAGGATAAAGCAGTTACAAATAACAGATGAATGAATGAAGATATAAACATATAGCTATCCAATAATTGAAATATTATTACGTTCTTATGTACAAAGTGCATCTCTGTGCAGATTTTTTAGCAGTATAGCTGTGTGTACAGCTCTGAAGCTACACAATATGCATTTTCGTTTTAGGAGACAAAGGTGAACGTGGAATTGACGGACCATCTGGACTCAGAGGAAAACCCGGTATAATGTTTTTTAGCTTTTCCTCTGCAGTTAAAAGCACTTATACTAACCTTCTGTGCCACAGAGAGTATTTCAAGACCACAATGTAAATAAGTAAAAAGACTGAAATATTCAGTTAATAAGGCTATATTGAAAACAGCCACATAATATCAATACCAAAGAATTTTGGAACGTTTAATGCATAAGATATTGCTATTAAACAAATATTTTCTGTAAAGAGTCATGGGAAGTCAGCTCTTCTACCTCAGAAAACATGTTTATATTATTTACAGGCACAACATGTGACTGTGGGAAATACAGTAAGGTTGTTGGGCAGCTGGACATGAATATTGGCAGGCTGAAGAACTCCATCAAGTTTTTAAAAAACGGTAACGTTATATCACTCTGACTCGCAGCTCCAAGCAGAAGTTCTGCCTCTGCAGTTTTGCAAGTTCAAGCAGATGACAAGTTATGTTTTTGCCTTGTCTGTAGTACAGTTTCTAAGGAACTCCTAAGGACTTACAGTTAATTTTACATGTTAAAACAGATGACAACGCAGGCCTCAATGCATTAAAATATAATTATACAAGTTTTAAGCACTAGCACAATGTGCTGAAGCTCAGATGATAAAATTGGATTTAGAAATCTAGCTAATAATCAATAATTAAGTTTAATGAACAAATCAACGTAGCAGCAAGTCCTGTAAAGCCAAACTATTTGGGTAAGTGGCTGCGAATCAATATTTTTCATTTTTATTATTTTATTCATATTTTTATTTTGGTATTCATGGACTTTACGTATATATTATGCATATTTCCCACAAACTGACTGAATTGCTCAAATGTGTCAGTTGTTTTAGGCATGCAGGAGACTGAAGAGAGGTACTACCTCATTGTCAAAGAGGCGCGGAGGTACCGAGAGGCCCAGCTGAACTGCCGTCTCCGAGGCGGGACCGTGGCGGCGCCGAGAAGCGACGAGACGCACGCGCTCCTGGCTGAATACGTGAGTCGTGCAGGCCTCACGCACGTGTTCGTGGACGAGCAAGGGGGTGCGGGGGCGTTACCCAACAGCCCCCCCGAGAAGAACTCCACGGCCCAGAAGGCAGAGGGGCCCGGTGGTCCTCCTGCTAACAACAGTTGCGTGGAGATGACAAGCACGGGGGTGCGGACCCCCGTGGACTGCAGTGTGGCCATGTATTACATGTGCGAGTTTTCCAAGAGGAGGAGGACCCCTGTCATGACTTTGTGATGCCGTCCAGTTGCTGGAACAGAGCCAACTTAATTGGTCTTAATTGATCAATTAATACGTATGGAAATGATCACGATCACAACGCATATCCATGCCTTTACCTATTCAGAAATGTTTAGCATTTAATTGCATTACACTGTCAAATATCAGTGTATCAAACTGATTTAATGTTTGTTGGTGAGGTTTTAAAAACACCAGTGTAACCAAATTAAATGGTTTTGCTTCATAAATAGACTTTACACTAATACGGTGTGCGCATTGTTTCCTGAGAGTAAAATATGGTACATATAGAAAATTAAGTACGACGCATTGCATTACTGGCGTTATAATTTTCCAGATTTCCACGTCCCTTCGGTGCCAATAATCATTTCCACAGCTTGGGAATGATAATATGTGACACAGCGCCATCTAGTGGGAAAACACATTACTTGTCACATCAGTTTCATCGCCATCCTGTGGTGAAACCGGGTGGGTTTTTAACAGTTCAAACCTGACAAATGCTGTATTGTTCCCAAGAAGTGATCACACATGGGTGAGATTTAATAATAAGCGTAAAGTAAAATAACCGTAAAGAAGACGCTTTTTTACTAATCAAAGAAGGATGAGTGTAAGTGATAGATCCATTTAAATTTTCTTTGCAAGTGGAGCAACCTGCAGCAGACCTTTTTTTCAAGGAAGCCTTTTCTAAAAGGTCCTGTAGGATTATTCTGCTACTAAGCACTTGTTAAAATAAATCCTTGAAAACAAAACAGGGTTTCGCCAGAACTGGGTGCACCTGAGACATTTTATATTGACCTTGGGAAAAAATGTGAACATAAGGAGCTGGGTAAACAGACAGCCGAGTGACTGATGTAGAAATACATATGTGAAAAAGCTTTGCCCCAGATAAAGCGGGACAAATGGAGCTACCACAGTGTCCCAGAGCAGGTCTGTCACTGCTGGGCCTCTGGGAGCCAGGAGCCTAGAACCCAGGTTCATCTTTCCCTCCTGACCGCCTCCGTCTGCAAGCTGCCACCGAGGCCTCTCTGCAGGACAGGGAATCGTGTGTCCAGCTCAACTGGGGCAGTTAAAGATTAACCGACTGTTTGACCCCCTGCTTCACACTTAGTTGGAAATCTGCCATTTTAAGGGAAATCTGTGCAGGGCACTACGTGCTGTCTTTTTACCCGGATTTACTGGGCTGCACTTATCCTGGCATTACAAGTCATTTTAGATAAAGGCATCTAATACTACTTCTAAAGTGTATTTTTGACTGAACTGTGTTACAGTTTTTTATGGCAAAAATGTCACCTTTTGCGTCACACCTTAAGTGTAAACACACATCACTTTTGCACTTCCTTATGCTCTAAAAAGGCTATTTTTCTTAGATTAGATACAAAATATATTCTGCCTATAGAACTGTCACTCAATCCATTCACGATTTTTTGTTAAAATAACTATATTTCAGACAAATCATTTAGAAAGTTGTTAAATGTATTATTTACTTATGGTAATTAATTAATATTGTTAATTAATTAATATTATTGGAAGTTTAATTATCAAAACTTAGCACTGATTTAAATGTATACACATCTGATGGAAATGTATAAACTGTACAATAAGGGTACAGAAGAAGTCCTTTGTCTTGTCAGTGTTTCCCTTCCGGTCACCTTCAGCTGCTCATTTATTAATTGTTAATACAATTTTTAAACAATAATTATTACTGTTAATTAATGATTACCGACTGAAAGGGGGGGGTCACAGAACCCACCCCCACCCCCTCCGCTCCCCTCCCCTCCCCTCCCCTCCCCTCCCCCACTGCGTCTTCCACACTGGAAAAACAAAGAAAGGAGGGAGGGAAGGGGGGGGAGTGGCAGCGCACCTGTTCGACCTGCTCCACCGCCGCTCACCTGCAGCCCCGCCGCCGATAGCAGCACAGCGAGGACGAGGACAGAAGCTCGAGGACAACTGAAGCAGCGGGAGAAGAGAGACGCAAAATGTCCGCGGCCCCGGCCAGCACGGCGGCCACGTCCTTCCCGGCGCCCGTGGTCACCCTCCCCGTGGGGCCCGAGGTGCTGCGCACCTACTCCGGGGCGCTCGTCTGCCTCGAAATTGTCAGTATTTACCTTAAGTTGTGTCTTCAGAAACTGCTTTAAAATGTTTAAACTTTTCCTGGTCCGAGGTTTTTTGTTGGGCTTATTCATTGTGATACCTAAGAATATTTGTAAAAAAAAAAAAGTAATAATAAGGGATCGAACTGTAATTTCATATCCCGCTGCGGTACCTTGCGATCCAGGGTTCTACACGGTAACTATGGTAACAGTGGATTTACTTCGTTTCTACGCCGTCCGCTGCGGGACATTTGAATATTTAAGGCAGATAAGTGGTTGTAAAGTGTCAGATGTGACGGTCAACAGCCGTCAGTAATGTCATTTTATACCGTCTCTCACTCACTCACACACTCCACTCCGCGCAGTTCTTCGGGGGTCTGGTGTGGATCCTGGTGGCCTCCGCCAACGTGGCCGTGCCCCTCCTGCAGGGCTGGGTCATGTTCGTGTCCCTCTCCGTGTTCGTGTGCTCCTCCGCCTACCTGGCTGTGTTCCTCCTGGGCCTCGTCGACAGGATCGACACCGACTGGAACTTCCTGGTGAGCAAGCAGTTCTGGGCCTTTTCCTTCAGATGGTTGTCGATTCGCGACCCACACTGTGCCTTACTGCAGTACCCTTGAGGAAAGATTTTCCCGTGGATCAGTGGCGCACCTCAGATATTTGGCACCTGGGGCTGATAATTTTTTTTTCTTTTTTGCTGTGCCTGCTTAGCTCAGCAAGTTAGAGCACAGAATTCTATCCTTGTACCATTAAACATGCTGCAGTGAAAAAAGTTCTTATTTCCAGAGTCTTGTCTTCCAACTCATTGAGGTGGATCATATATTGTAAACTAAACTTATTTTACAAAAAAAACCTCAGTGTACAGGAAGGGTTGTAAAGCACCCAGGACCATGGACCTGGATAATTATTTTATTTGCTTTCACCTATTTAAGACACCCAAAAATTCCTCTTTTTCTAAAATCCACCACAAAATCATCATTGCTTTACAACTCCAGCATCCCTTTTCTGCCTGGCACCCAGGGCAGACACTCATCATATATAAGAATACCCATCTCTGTAAACAGGTGATACTGTGAATTTATTGAATCTCTTTTTATTTGAGTCACTTTAGCAGCATAATACAGGGGTCCCTGCTAGAGGGGGCAATTTTGGTCAGAAAAGCGCCTTGAACTGAAACAGTGTATATCAGGGCTCATTTTTCTTAAGAAATACCCATATAGCACTTACATATAGTGGTTGAGGGTTAGAGCTGTCGACAGCCTTGCACTCAAAGGACCGAAGTCTGAACCCTTCACCCTTCTGTAGTGCCCTTAATCCTGGTCCTTACCTTGAAGTGCTGCAGTAAAAAATACCCAGCTTTATAAATGGATGAACAATTGTATGTGGTCCATGTACATCTACACAAATCAATTTAAATGCAATGGCTTGGACATGTAGACTGATAGTTGTTGGTTCATGCCCCACTCTGCTAGTAATATAATTAGTACCTTGGAAGAAGGGATTTAATATGAACTGACTCATTAAAAGTAGCCAGCTGTATAAACACGTCAAACATTGCAAGTGTGAGCTCAACTAGAAATGAATACTCCAAATAAGAATTAAAGCAGCCCGAGAACTGCAGCTTTCCGTCACCTAGTAACCACGGCAGCAGATACTGTCAGAGCGGTAAACTTCATTTGCCTATAAACTGATTATTTATTGTAACTAACTGCAGGCCTCACAGCTTACAAAATCCATAGGTTTATTTGCAAAGTGTTTGATCGCAGTGTTTGCATGTTTGAGTTATTGTCTGTGTGTCTCCAGTGTCGTCGGTAAAACCAGGAGCTGCAGGGACACGTTCAAGTGATTCAGTACAGTAGGGTGTGGTGTCCTGTCACCACCTTCAGTTATCCCGAACACTGAACTGCCTTTTCAACAGCATATTATTATTAGTGACCCTAGATCTCCTTTTAAAGGCAAGCGCGAAGGGTGGACTGTTCGTTGCGACACCTTAGGAATTTTTGAGTCAGTTTTAAGAGTACTTAGATGTTCACGCATTAATGTAGTTTGCAGAAGATTTCTGAAGACTTCTGACTAACAGAAAGTTAAGCAGTATATTCAAATTCATGAGTTATCCTGATGAAGATGACACATTTAAGCCTTGGTAACACTTTTCCAGAAGGGAGTTGGTTTACAGTTGAAACACTGCCCTGAAAATCCAGACCTACTAGTCTGTCAAGAAGCCAAAGCTCATGTGCCAGAAATGCACAGATTTCCCATAATGCAGAACACCTGACTGAGCCTTATAACGTTGGCTGTGGCGTGTGCTGCTCTGCCGCTGCCCCCCTTATGAAAAATATGTTTTCTAATATGAATTATGGGAAACACACATTCTGCAATAACTGATAACGTGTGAGTCACACCACATGAAAGTTATGTAGACGTGCAGAACAATTTAGTGCCTGTTTGAGAGGATGGATGACAAATTTTGCTTTATGAACTGGCACGGCAAAGCAAAGAAATTATAGACCCAGTTTTATTACATTAAATTTATCGGATTGATGCAACTACAGCATCCTGTTTGCCGGCAAAGGCTAACCATCACACTTCACAGAGTTTCCTTCTTTAGAAGGAACCTTCTCTGGTTAGCAGGATTTCAGGAGGAAGTCCTGAAATACCATGGATTCTTTCATCTGCAATTTCCTCATGAATATAAAGTTCTTCACTGTTATGTCTGCAGGACATGGCCTACCACTTCGGTGCACTGCTGTTCTACTTTGGTGCCTTTGTTCTCGAGGCGGCTACGACAGCAGCCCATAGACATCCCTTCCTTAATGTCACATCCTCCGGTCTGCTGTGTTTATCTCAACCCAGTCAGAACATCATCACCTTCATGGATGAACGTCAGTACCAAATTAATGTGGCCGCTACAGTGAGTATCCAGCCCAGTTCAGCCGTCTCCTTTGCTGAGCGTTACCAGATGGTACTAAATATTAAAGCCTGTGTAAGATTTCAACAAGTGATTGGCAGAAGAAAGCTGAAACTACCACAGAAAATGCTAAAACCACAAATAAGTAAATAACAGGAAGGGAAAAAAAACTCAGGTGAGCAGTTTCACCTTCAGGTTTCAGGTTTCAGTAAAGCTCAGCATATGTACCACCTACTGGAAGGTTCAAAGTATAAAGTGACCTTGACCGTCAAGGTCCATTTTCAGTTTGTGGGTCCAAGACCTGGGAGCTGGAAGCAAACTTAAGGCACACTATGTGCTAGATGTGTGAACACTATACTATGTATGTTCACTGTATGGAAACTTCTGTGACTTGGTACAGGTAGAGACTGCAGACCACCGTGAGCCTTGGACAAGTCATTACTGATAACCGACGGATGGAGGGAAGTGCAAAGTACTTTTAAATTATCACGGCTTTATCTGACTTTATGCCATTGTTTCCGCAGGTGTTTGCGTTCGTCGTGACCGTATGCTACGGATGCAGTACGTTCATGGGCTTCAAGCGGTGGAGGAAATAACTACATTAGTAATTTATGAAAAAATAACAGCAACAGTGAAGGAAGAGACTGGACCTCAGCTGCACTCTCCTCTAGTGGCATTACCAAAAGCTCTTCTTAACCATTCCGCAAGTTACTGGTATTATTTAAGGCATGTTTTCCTATTGAAAAACATGTTCTTATGAAGCACTGAACACCAATTTGTTACACATCAGAAGGACTACAAAATTAATAAGACAAGTTTGAAGCAATATGACTGCAGTCATGTTTATAAGCTTTGGCCCTGTAACTTTCTAGGTAGGTCCAACCATTAGTCATTGTACATATTTGATATGTTTTTATGAAAAATACCATGATTATATTGTATTAGTGCCTTGTAATGCACCATTTATGTGCAGCATGGCTGCCACATATATTTTCCTTTTAGTTGAGAGACAGATGTTTTCTACTTAATTTATACTTTAACTGTATATCAGTAACTTTTTTTTTTGCATAAACACAGAATAAAACAATGAATTTACCCTCCACAGCCTATTTATTGCAGTTTGTAAGTGTAATGTATAATACAATATTCTTTCCAAAGAAAAAGTGTGGAAAGATTCTGCAACTGAACAAATAATGAGTGATTTTTTTAGGATCAGCACTGATGTATTGATACTGTGCTTGAGAAGGTTTGAAGCATAACTGGAATCAAAGTAACATTATAGTATAAGTTTTGACTTGGGTATCCATGAACTCAAAAAAAGGAAAAAAAAAAAGATTTAAAGCTCAAGAAGGTGTAGAATATCCTTATATATGTAGTGTATTTCAGAGGCAGTGGGATCTTTTGTGCATACGGACAAGTTGAAGTAGCTGCTGTCGATGAAGGAAGATTGGTTACTAATGTCACTAGGCGTGAGTTCAAACCCTCTGCTCTACCAGCACTCTTTCAAGGACTGATCACTTCTATCCCACTCGCAGACAAAATGACATAACTTCCTGCATGTCAACACAGCCCACGCAGTGGGTGACCACAGAGCTCATTGCTGGGGGGCCTCAGACACCTCTTCACAAATGTTTTTACTGCCCAAGAAATCCAGTCTTCACCAGCAAATCCTTTAAGACGTCAGCAGCTAAAATTATGATTTAAATTATAAATACGGTTAAAAGTCCATGAACACTCTTATATACCACTTTCGCAGCTTTCTGGTTATAACAACGTTTAGCTTGTGAATGAATTTAAGTTTAAGCAAATTGCATTGACACTGTCTGTATTGCAAGCTGTCCTGCATTCCTGTGTAATGTTCCTTTATCATCTGTTGCCTCCCAAAACTCATTTAACTCGGATATGTTCACCCCCACCTTAACCTATGGTGTAAACACAGTACTGGCACATTCATTGTCTGTCTTAGGACCAGTACCTTTCCATTCATAGAATTGTGTAACTCCACCTATACCTATATGTCTATTTAAGGCAACCCCGACACGTCATATGCACTAATATTGAACTGAACTTAAAATAAAGAAAAGGTTTGTTTTGCAATAGCTCTATCTAAATTTTCTTTGACAAGCTCACATTGTAAGCCAGATAATTTATACTTTTTTATTATGTACTGCATGGCATATAACTCACTACAAACAAACATGAAGTGAATGATATATTCAATTTGTGGATGCTGTCCTCCAAGAGGACTTAGGGTGACAGTTTGTGGCCTAAGCTACTTACAGTTATCAGTTTATACAGCTGGGGGACTTTTACTGAATAAATCAAAATAAGCTCCTTGATCAAGGAAACTACAGCAGGAGGCAGCATTCAAACCTGAGTTTTCTGATTGTGATACATCAACTTTACCTAAAATCTACATGGTGCCCAAATAGGAATAATATATGACTAAAGGTGTCCGCCAAATACGATATAGTAATGATTGTAAGTTGTTTTCCAGAAAGGCATCTGCTAAATGAATAAATGCAAACTGAATTTCCTATTGGACCATAGCAAACTTTTGCCTCAGAGAAACATCCCCAGCATGTGAGAGGTCCTGAGAACCAGGCAGCGATGTGGAGCCTGTGGTCCTGGCAGTGTGCTGTCAATTCTAACATACCTGATCTTCCTGACCTTCCTGCTTCTCTGACCCTGGAACCAAACCTCCAGTGACATCCTGCACTAACACATGTACTGTATATTGCCACCCCCACAATCCATAGCCGCCTATCAGTGCAGTTTTATTCAGAAATATAAACAAGTTTACTTCTGCAAATAATTTCATATGGGATTTCCCCAGACGTTCTGCTTACTGAAACTCACCAATCTTTAGTTTTCTCTCTTGTTTGTAGAGTCTACATAAGGTTATCCTATAAAGTGAGATATCTTTGGGGTATTTGCTCAATACATGCATTTCATGGTGACAGGCTGTCCATCAGAACAGTGACAGGTCAGCTCAAGTGACATCTAAGCAGTGAGATGTCCAAAAATGCCACCTTGGGGGTAGCAAGCGGCAGTCAGAGTTTATGGCATTCTTGTCTGGGCTGCTGCAGAATAACACCTGACAGGCCCTTTGCTGCTTAACTGTTAGTGGATTGGAGGTGTCTGTGATGGAGGGCACTGTACACAAGGCATGATGTTACCCCCATTACCCATCGCTGCTTCAAAGCGGTGATCTTTTGGCTGCAGACCACCTAGGAGCTCTTCTCTGGAACTACATCTCCTACCTGTACTGCCGTAAGGTCCAGATTACAGTAGACATGCTTCCAAATCTGTTGGAATGAAAAGAACAAGAGCCACCAATAATTTCTCAGGAAGAACAAACACAGACAGCGCTGCTGAGATTTTATTTTTTCTCCAACTCCACCAAAGCAGTCATATCAGCCATCAGTCCGGTTGTGTGATTTACAGAAGCCTTCCTGCACAGACTGCCACCTCTCCCCTTGTGCCGTCCCGAAAGCTTGCAGTGCGCTCAGTAAATAGGGGAGCCCAGTAAATTGTGGCACTGAAAACACAATTCTGATGGGTGAAGAACATTTCTGGCCTCTTCTACGTAGAGTCCTTCATTCCAGCAAGCGAGAAAACAAGGATGCCATGTTGACGGGTCATAATTTAACCTCCACCCCTGGAAGATGCAATCTGTAACCTTTTGTAATTGTTTTGTTGCCCAGGCTAGACCCCATTGACCGCCTACATGAAAAGTTTCTCACCTTTCAGCTTCAGCAGCCCTCCTGGACATAAAACAAAGCTTGGGTGCATCAGAGCACATTTTTGCACTCAAATGAACACTAAGGCATGCCAGGAGAAAGGGGGCAAGGGTCAAAGGGGGT
Source organism: Arapaima gigas (assembly GCA_900497675.1). Taxonomy (NCBI): domain Eukaryota; kingdom Metazoa; phylum Chordata; class Actinopteri; order Osteoglossiformes; family Osteoglossidae; genus Arapaima; species Arapaima gigas. Next base: position 912,114 of record UFQX01000028.1, read on the forward strand.
CAATAAATCTACTAAGAGAAACTGGAGCTCCTTGAAAGGAATTTCCACCAAAACCTCGACCAACTTTGTAAAGGCAATAAGATCCTTTAAGACACATGATATCATTAACAATTAAGGCAAGCAGGTGCAGGAGTGAAGTAGAACTGTTGCCATAAGTTCAATGTCCCACTGTAGGACCCTTGATGAAGGTACATACTTACCCTGAACTGACATGGTAAGAATACCCTGCTGTGCAAAAGATAAATAATTGCAAGTAACCTACTATGCAAACTTTATATTGTAAGTCACTTCAGGGAAACGTGTCAGCCAAACAAAAAAGTAACATTAAAGAACACCTCCCTAGTTTTCTTTGCTAGAAATCCCAACTCTAAACGTACCAGTGCTTGGGCTGTTTGGGTGTGGTTCCAAATCCAAGTCTCTTTGTAGTTTGACATTCTCCCTGTGTCTGTGTGGGTTTCCTCTTTTGCTCTGGTTTCCTCCCACAGTCCAAAGATGTGTTCCAGATAAATTGGTCACGACGGTGTATTCAAGTGTGTGCATGTGTATATCCACGGCATAATCTCCAAGCCTAGCATCCAGTGATTCCAGGATAAGCTTCAGACCCTAACCAGGACAAGTGGTTACATATAATAAATGGGTGAATGGATATACTGCATATATTATTCAATTATAGTGAGTATTTGTTAATTTTTTAAATGAAAAACAGTACTTGTTTATGATGAAGGAAGGACAAAGTCCTTACTGTATTCAGTTAAACAAGGGTCCTTCTGTCCCGGTCCTCAGAAGTGAGGGAGGGGACTTGACAAATGTCACAGCATAGTGGTGTTAAATGTCAGCACTGATTTATGGAGCTATGTGGAAAGCCGGACTGGGAAGAACACGTTCTTCTCAAACAAGATCCTGTATGTTACCCACCACTTACTGTACTTTCGCCAAGAGAAATAGACTATAACAATAGCTGCACTGTCCTTTAAAGGAACTTCATAAAGTAACATCTGCACCCTGATTTATAAATGAGCTGAAAGTTGTGTAAACACTGATTTTTATCGTGTGAGATGTCAAGAAAGGGTATTTTATTCTTATCTATAAGTGTGGCTGGCCTAGATTTGAGGTTTTAAGCTGGCAAATGCTACAATGCTGCGCATGTCATAAAGCAGACGTTTACCTGCACAAAAAGACGTGAGTGAGGCTCACTGAGCCCCTTGATTTGCATGCCATCCGGGTTCTCAAAAGGATAGTTATAATGACAAAGGGCAGTAATACGTACATTAATGTCTTCATCATCACAATCACTCCCTCAGCGATGAATGGGTTGTGTGTTCATGTACACACCGCCAATCGTTGCAGTATTTTCAAAGCACAAGGTCAGTTTATAAACACAGTGAATACAGTGTTGGATTCCAAATGCCAGATGCTGTTCACACTGAAAATGAGACGTAGTTCCCAGCCCGGGGTTCAAAAACGCTGATCTTGCGGGTCAGTCAACTGCAGCTAGAACACTGTCAATGGCTTAAAAGCAAATGGCTTTTGTGCTTTACTGTGCAGTTTGGCTTTGCTAACACACTTTTTAAACAATTCATAAATGTAGCTATGTAGCTGTAGCACTGCAGTTGAGGTGGCGACTGTCCAGCAAATCCAGCAAAGGGCTCAATGCACAAAAAAACCACATTACCTGGATTGGTACCCTAGATGTGTTCTTGAGAAATGAAACAGCACTATGCGAGGCCAGTAATACAGTGCATTGCATAAATGGAGCATAATACAAAATAGATTACATTTACCTTTAATAAAAAAGTTTCAAAATATTTTGGATTTTTTTTTTCATATGGCAAATTATTTTGCATATATTTGAAATGAAGGAATATGTTAGCTTGGTTTATTTTCATACGTCCATCAGTGCAGAAGTGGAGTGCTTCATTGTACCCAACAGGTGAGTCCATTTCAGTCCAACCGATCTGAAGCAGGGTCTGCACAAAGCTTCTAAAGTTACACAGTACAGTAACCTGCTCTGTAATTTGCTTCATGTTCAAACATTAATCTGTATGTTTTTTATGTTGAAACAAGGCAAGTGACCTCAGCAACCAAGCTTATCCTTGAATTTATCTTCAGAGACCTTTAAAGACCTTCTTATGAAAACAGGCCATTCTGTTTGCAGGATCTGAGTGCCCAAAGTAACTGACCATTACAAATAATCCATTCCTCATAAAGTCACATAAGTCATGCAAATCCATTCCACGTGAAGAGCTTGAGCGAGAGGTCTGGTGTTCTCTCACACAGGTCTCTGTCACACAGCCCTGGTAAACACTTTAAATTCCTGATCCTCAGAACAATTGTTTACAGCCTTATTTTTATACATATTCTTTTCTGTCTCAATGCCTGTGTGCTTGAGTTTGTCCACAGTTTAATCATATATACAGTTGTGAAGAACCCCTAAATCTGCCAAATGATTAACAGGCTGGGCTGCTAAAGCAGTAATGCACTGTCTGTGAGCTGTCAGTGATTTAGGAGATGTCACATTTTACACGATTCTACGGGGATGTCAACACACAAAGCTGTGGGAGGTACAGATACACAAAAAGCGCGCTATCGTCAATCTCCTTGGCCGTGCTTGGAAGCCATACCTCCCACAAAGAACTCCCCTTAGGCCAATAAACTCAAGTCACAACTGATCACCCCCTGCCTTGAGCTCACACGGGGTCTGCGTATATGTGGATGAACACACATATGGATTATATCACACAGACCGCATCACTCTGTATGTAATGTGTGCAGTGGGACATTTGAATTATATTGTTGTGTGTGTGTAAATGTATACTCACAAATTGTTTGACTTTTGGATATTATAGCTATAAATATAATTGCAAAGTTGAGGGTCCATAAGTGAAACTAGCAAAATTAGTCTATGAGAAAGCGAGGTGTCCGAAAGCTGCGTAACTGACGACTCTGGGCTTCATTCTGCAAAATCACAGAGCAAAACACGCAGTATAAGGCAGAACCCCGAAAACACACAGACAAAACTACGTGCGACCCTGCAACCCACCACCACCATCTTCATTTTGAGCAACATCTGTGCTGAGCTGAAAAGCGATTAGAGCCAACACTGTTTTGTCGGGATAATATTAAACCACACAAACAAATTCAATGGCCACCACATACGCTTTTTTGCACTCAGCTTTATTTAATGTATTGGCACAAAGCAGTGCATAGTTTTCAGCTTAGCACAGATGCGTCAGAGGGATAATTACAATTTTTCTGTTATTTTCCTTCCCTCAAATGGCCTCATTTTAGTGATCAGCTCTGCCAAACACACAACAGTGCAGGTACGTTCTACATTTTTTTTTGTATAATGATATATAATGATTCAACAGCCATCTTTTCCTCATTAACCAGTTTCTGAATGAGTAGCTTGTGGGACCTTAAATAAATGTGTATACAGTCATTATCCAAGTTAAGGAGCAAAGCTTTGCCAGTAACTGCACTTTGTCTGCAAACCACTGGGAGATACATCCTCCCATGAAGCCCTATGACTGTGTCTGTTTCAATTAAACAGTTGGGAAATTGCAAATATACTGATTTTAGCACACATTTGTTGAAATATCTCATTGCACATGAAAAATAAACACCAGAGTTGCAAATGAATTTTGAAAACTCGAAATATCTGTGGCGCTCAGGAGCACAACCACATGGTCCCCCTGAACTCTGGACCACAGGTGTGACCATAGCATTTAATGGACTGATGGAGGACAGGAGATGTTGCACTGTGGACTTCAAAGTGGAGCTGACACGGTTGCTGTTTTGTATATATTTATATGTGCCGCTCCATTTTTTTCTGTTTTCAATAAAAAACAGTGGTCATGTACAAGGATTATCTCCTGACAAGTTTCTTTAAATTTGGCCACTTCTTAAAGATGGGAAAGGCATCTACTTCTGAATTTAGGACAGCAGAGCACCTCAGAAAGTGATTTTTCATGCACATATCCGCTTGTCAAGAACATGGTAATGCATGACTCCGACCATCATGCACATGACCTCTGTTCACCAGTAAATTCCCCATGTTCATGAGACCAGGTGCTGAGTGGGTTCTGCTGCCAATTTTCCCACTAACCACTTTTAATGGTACAAAACGCTGATGACCAAAGTCTCTGAACAAAGCCTGTTTATACACGACTTCTCATCACTTGTAGAATATAATGAAAACCATTTAATAGATAGATTACTTGCTCTGCAGAGAAGAAACAAAGCTCAGGAAAAAAACTATTTACAGATATCAACAGTTGGTATTCGATGGCAGCAAACATTTCTTTAACCCTTATAAAGCTGTGGCTTTGCTATTAACTGCACAATGAAAACCAAAAAATCCAAAGCACCTCAATATGATAGCATAACTATATACCTCACCATTAAAGTACTAGTAAAAACATAGACCCGTTGGCTGATGTATTACTGAACTTTAAGGTCACTATCTCAATGGATTATGCTGCTCTATATGTTGAAAAGGGCCTGTTTGAGCAAAAGCCAGCAGCCTCGCCTACAGTCAGCAGTAAAAAATGTCTACCAATCCTAGTGTCTGCCTTCTAGAGCATCTAGCAGAATTTTTTGCCAGCACATATTTTCGCTGAGCCCAGGGTCAAATCACCAGCATCATGGAAAAAAGCTGAAAGACTGTCTAGCTCCTGAATCCAATGGTAATCACTAGAAATTGCATCCAGTTCATGATTGCATGATGTTCCCACAATCCTATCTGATGTCTGTGATGGCACCACAATTATCCAAACATGCCTTTGTTATCAGACACAGATACATTTGTCATACATCACAATATACTTCAGAGGTGAAATGGCAGCCCAGGGTGTATTGGTTACAGCCTTTATACTTCAGAGGTGAAATGGCAGCCCGAGGTGTATTGGTTACAGCCTTTACTTAGCATTTCAATAATCGCAGGTTTGAATCCCCACACTTTACTACCACTGAGCAAAGTACAGTGAGAAGCAGTTAAATTGGTTAGTTGTAAAAAAGGGTAAATAACTGGACATAGTAGCACATTTTACCAGCTGTGTAAAAACCTAATGTTGCTTCTCAGAGATCAATAATTGTTTATTCAGTTTTTGCTGAACAGAATGCTTTAGGGATTATGCTTTTGTTATGGAAACAAACTATTGGTGGATCAAAAAATGCTTTACTGAGTCTGGTGTGGAAGCACTTGACCGACCTGCACAGATCGCAGAGCTGAATCGCATCCAACACCTTTGGGATAAATTGGAATGCCAGCTGTGAGCCAGACCCCATCGCCCAGCATCAGTGCCTGACCTCACTGTAGTACCGGTGAACAAGGTACTTACCCTGAATTGATACAGCAAGAATATTTGGTTTACAAATGTGCAATAAATAACAAAGTTCTTCAGCTGACACTGTAAGCTGCCACAGACATCAGGAAAATAAAGGTTAATAATCAACATTCAAATTTAAATCACAGAACAAAACCAGACAGTGTACAAAATGACATGGACAGAAAGATTTGTAATAGCAGCCATGCAGATTCTTCAGTGTTATTTTCTCTTACATCTTCTTGAACATTCTGCCAGCTTTTTGGAAATTCTTAGAAAATGTGGCAATGACCCCCCACTATGTAGCATAACGTTTTGCCCTCATATCTGTATGTATTTGTATCTCTCGGTATCCTGATTATGTCTGTGTTCATGTAATCCGGTTCAGTTTTGTTGTTAAAAAGTTAAAAAACAGCTCAGTGCCTTCATTACCTGAAAAGAGAAAACAAATTACAACTTCCAGTCTCTTCTAAAAGTATTGCACAACCAAGTTAAGAGTCCCTCCATAACTTGTTTTCTATTGATTTACTTTCTGCATGGAGCAAAGAGCACCAGGCTGCTGGAGCCAGTGGACGGGGAATCTTGACATTTTTCACTTTCCTGTGTGAAAATTATGATGCGGTGCACCCCCTGCCCCACACACACACACACACACACACACACACACAATGAGTGAACGTTATTCCAGCATCTGCTCCTCTGGCACCAGTGTGAGCCGAGAGTGAGGGGATCATTGGATAGACTTCAGGAGATATTTCACTTATTATTATCAGGAAAACATAAATAGAAAGAATGCACAGAATGCAGCTATGAAGAAACACTGTACAATTCATCACTGTAAAATGGAAAATCCCCCTAAAGTGTCATAAAAACCTGAAATGACACTTGAATGACCCCTGAATGACACTTTTAAGTAAAACTTTGATATTTTAAGATGAATTAATCTAAGCAAAGTACAATAACACGTGGATCAGCGGACTAAACGGAGTTTAATGAAACAACGGTATAAGACGTCGCATAAATGGTGGTTGAAAACTGCGCGTGCGCAGCATGATACAAACTAGATTACTTCTACCATAGTTAACGAATAACGCAGAAAAATATTTATGAATAGCAAATATAAAATTCGCCAAAATGCATTTTTTTAATTGTATGATATATTATGATTCATTACCCAAAGGGCTGAACAAAAAAGGGCTATGGGAGGTTACATTATAACGGAGACTTTACTGTTCAAAGATGTGCTAAAGAAGTGTTGATGGAAAGCTCACCTTCTTAGTCAACACTCCCTGCCTGCTGATAAATGAGACAGAAGAATATTATATAAGGAAAAATGTAAACAAAGCAAAGTTAGTTAGGCACGCGACTGGTTTGTGTTGAGTTCCTGCTATGCAAACTCATGGCTCAAATGCCCACTGCAACACAAATGCAGCGCTAAACAGTTTCCCTAGCAACGGGTTGTGCAGACAACGATTCTTTCACTATGTAGAATAAATTTAAAATGTCGGACCCCTGTAACATTAGAACTAATCTCACTTCACACGGTTTATTATTTCACATAAAACAATAAGAAGCGCAGTCAATCCCAGCCAACAGCATGGCGACGGATACGAAATGTCCTGAGCAGTTCGCCCGGGTCTGGCGGGGCGCCCCCTCTCGGCGGCAGCGCCTGAGTGTGACGGTGGGTCTCCATCCTGGTCCAATCGGTGATGCCCTGCTTTTTTCTCCGAACCTCAGTGGCTCCATCTCCGCCGCTTTATAAACGGACTTCCCTGCAGACGTCCCGTTCGCTGGACCAGGAGGCTGCGGCTGAACACACGCAGACACGCGCGCGCGCCGAGCATCACTGAGACATGCAGAAGGTTGTGGAGAAACTTATCACCGTGTTTATATTCTATGCATCAGCGCAGGTACGTTTGTCCAAAACTTTGTATTTATAACAGCTGTATTTTAACTGTCAGAAATGGTCGCATGACGATGCCGTGAACTGCTGTCCCGCTCCTCGCTGCAGCTCTGCTCCCCGGTGCACGCGCAGCACTGTCCGTCCCGGTGCCGCTGCACACGGCAGCCCCCGTTGTGCGCGCCGCACGTGTCGCTAGTCCTCGACGAGTGCGCGTGCTGCCTGTGGTGCGCGCGGCAGTGGGGAGACTCCTGCTCGCGCTCGAGGCCGTGCGACAAGAAGAAGGGTCTGCAGTGCGACTACACCGGGGATGTGAACAACAGGACGGGGGTGTGCGTCGGTGAGAGCCGCGTTTTTATTGCGTTTTTACTGACGAGGTGTGTGTGTTTTTGTCTCAGAGATGTGGTCGTCTGTATTCTAACTTAAATATTTGACGGAACACTTTTTAAAAATATAGTAGGTTGCAAATCGTTTTTAATTAAATGGGGACTCGCTCGATCCGTCCATCCATCCATTCATTTATTCATTCGTCTAAATGTAGTACCCGGTTAAGTGTTCCATTTGTGTAATGTGTCTAAAATAACATATTTCATACAAATCGCAATGAATTGTCTTCATGCTTATTGGATCCAAAATTATATCTTTAATCGTTTGAAATAATGTCCAAACTCCTGTTCAATGCAGATTGCTGAGCAGTTCATCCCAAAGCTTGGAAACATTTGTGCTTTCTGGGCACATTCAGATGCTTTACTGCCACCATGTTGGTACCATGGTAACAAGATGCCTGTACTTAGTGGTGCTATTAAAACCATCTCCAGTTGCACCACAGGAGGACTGTAAACACCGAGGAAATGAGCTGTTCTGTTTGGGTGCACTTTACTACCATGGGAGTAAACTCAGGGATTGTTTGATCTGCAACATGCATGACAGGAGAATTCAATGCCAATGCTGATATCCAGTCATTTGTATGTTTCTATTATTAATACAATACAGGGAAAATGGGACTAGATCAGCCTGAATGAGAATTACAGACAAATGTAATATTTATTTGGGAAATTAGTTTTATAGTTGACATACGATTGTGAAAATAAACAGCATCTACTGAACCTTGCATGGTTACCTGATCCTTAAAGAGGGAATGTTTTTGCAGGCTGTAGTCTTAAATGCTAGTAACACTTTTTTGCTTTAACTACTGAAACAATGGAAATTGAAAAAAGGGTCAAATGATAAGAAACAAATAACATCACTTTATAAGTATAATTTTTTCCTGGAAGTAAATTGTTCTATTTTTTCCCCTGAGGTCTATGTTTATCCTGGCCAAGCAAATTGTGTCAGTTTTTGTTGACCACATTAGAAGCTGCACTGAACAATCTCTTGCTGTCACACTGGCCAGTTTCACTATGTTTTAAGGACAGTTTTAGGCCGTGGCCCAGCATCGCTTATATATGGTTTTTATGAAAGAATGTGTCTTCAAGAATTGGTCTGAATTATTGGTCAAATCTAAGTGTGGGCCTGATGCCAATAAATTAATTTAAACAAATATCAGCCGATACTGGTATGATTCCGATATCACTGTACGTGTCATTTACATTTTGGAGAGGTTTTCATCTTTAACATTTCTGTAGCTGGACCTTTGATGAGTTGTGTAGTTAGTGGGTTTTATTATGGTCTGAACACTCCATGGGTCACTGTTCCTGCACAGCTCGTGAAGGCGACATCTGCGTGCTGGACGGTTCCGTCTATCAGAATGGCGAGACCTTCTTCCCCAGCTGCAGGTTCCAGTGCGTGTGCCGGGACGGCCACATCAGCTGTGTGCCGCGCTGCAACCTCGACGTCCTGCTCCCAGGGCTCCACTGTCCCTTCCCCCACAAAGTGCACGTGCCTGGGGAATGCTGTGAGAAGTGGGTATGCGATCCCCCAGTGGAAACAAGTCCTCTCGGGGGCGTTGCAATGGCAGGTGAGAATGAGCCATAAGGTCACCATAACCCCAGTACCAGGGCAGCAAGCGAAAGGGCACAGATGATGCACATAGCGCAGTGGTGTGTACTCCTGAATTGCACTCAAAGGACAAGGGGTTGAACCCTACCTCCTGCTGTAAGACCACTGAACAAGGTCTTGAACCGGTGCTGTAAAAATTACCCTGCTGTATAAATGGGTAAATCATTGCAATTGTGAACCAGATACTGCAGAAGATACTATTGAAGGTTGCAGTTTCAAAACCCACCACTAGCTGTAGTACTCTGGGGCAAGGTACTAACCATGAATTGTTCCAGTAAAGACTGCTCTGCTGTATAAATGTCATTGTAGGTCACTTTGGAGAAAAAATAGATGACAAAATATGCTTAGGGAACATTAAAAATGCTGTGATGTAACTTTTTATATGAGCATTTTCAAGATATTTAATCATTGTACATGGTTTGACCTAAAAGTAGGATTTTTTGAAAAAGCATCTTTTCGTAACAAGTTAAAAAATATGGACACCGTAACAGTACTTTAAAGCATTACAAAAATCCCAAAATTGCAGCTACACAATGTTGTCTAGCTGGATAAATAAATCGTTCTTGTCCCCCTGTCTCTGCAGCTTACAGGCAGGAAGAAACGGTTGGCTTGGACCTGTGGGACCCCAGCCTGAACTGCATCGAACAGATCACAGAGTGGAGTGCCTGCTCACGTACGTGCGGCCTGGGCGTGTCCACGCGGGTTTCGAACCGCAACCAGCGTTGTGAGATGGTCAAGCAGAGCCGGCTGTGCGTTGTCAGGGCCTGTGAGAAACAACAGCCACACCCGCAACAAGGCCGTGACACCTCAAAGGTACGTTTCTGGAGCACCACAACTCTCCCCTGAACCCATACCAAGAGCAGATCCAGCAACCTGCTGGCACCTTCATAGATGGCTGTGCTTTAGCTCAAAAGTGCAGCTATGCTTTGAACTGGATACAAAGAGGGCACTTCTATTCTCAAGACCAAAAAAGGCCTGAGGATCCCTGTTTGCCTCCCTGCAAAAACTTTTTTTCCAAATTTCCTTTCATACCTAAAAATACAATATTTCATTTAATTTACATCACAGTGGATAAGATTCAAGTTAAGTTCCACTCTTGGGGTTGCAACTGCACTTCTTCTTTTCGGATATGTACCTGCTACCATTCTGGCCTCAGTTCCCTGTCCGGTGTGGGTTATCAGACGTTCATAGTATGTTTAAAAATATTTAGAAAATGAAACAGAATAATTCTCTATGTATTTTTGCATTAAAAGGGAAACTGTGCGAGAGTAAAGCGGACGGAAAAGCCCGTCCACTTCACGTTCAGGAACTGCACCAGCGTGAGGGCCTACAAACCCCAGTACTGTAGGACGTGCACCGACGGCCGCTGCTGCACCCCACACCACACCCGCACTGTGCGCGTTGAGTTCCGCTGCCCCGGGGGCCGAGCGCTCAGGAAGCCGATGATGTTCATCAACACCTGCGCCTGCCACCACCACTGCCCACAGAACACGACCCACTTTGTGCAGACCCCCGACCAGAGCTTTCATGGTCTGAAGGTATAATCGCAGACCTACAGGCAACTTCGAGACACACACTTCAGAGGGAGGCTGGCAGCACCTCTGAAGCTATCTTTTGGATGTCTCAGGACCTTTCTGAAAATGCAGAGGTTTCTTAGGGGATTTTCAGACTTCGTAACTCTCTAAATGTTCAGTTCTACAAAGGGCTTCTTTGAGTTTCCGTAACTGAATTGTAGTTACGACAATTGTAGTTTGTTTACGACACTCATTTGCATTTTTTTAAACTGACAAATAGGTTCAAGTGGCCTTCAGAGCAAAAAAATACCTTGCTGCTTGTTGGAAAGTCTTGTAGTATTTTTAAGTGAACATAAATAGTAGTTAAAAAGATGGGCAGACAAAACAAGAACATGATGAATAATAGTGGAACTTAAAAAAACAAATCTCTCCAAATCTCTCCAAGACAGCCTTAAGTCTATGGTATGAAAATTACCATCTAATCAAGTGCGACTTTTTTGTTATTGACTTGATATATCAGAGCCAAAGCAGGTGTAAATAATTATTTTGCACTTGCCTCAGTTTATAAAATGCCGAATGTGCTTCTTATATTTTGTAGGTATATGTAAATATCAGCTGAATGTGTGTTTGTCCTGTTTTGTACTCTCTGTGTACAGCAATGACCAGAACTGTACTGCTTCAGTATATTTCAGTAAAAATGTATTTTTCCAGAATGAGTTTGTTCCTTTCCTTTCTGTTGTACTTCATATTTATTTTCATATATTGGATTTTTCTCCAAAACAACTGACAGTCTTGAACTCCTAAGTGTTTTACCCCTTTGTGCAACTGGGTAATTTTTACTGGAATTTTTACTGTAACTACAATGATCAAAGGCACTGCAGCTGGAATTGTGATTTGAGCTCCACTACCTGCTGTTTCCATGTCCTGTATTTATACTGTAATCACATTTTATACTGTATAATATACTCTGTAATTTGCTGAAGCTGTGATTTTACTTTCACTCCATCCTCCTCCAGTGCCATGAAGGATCCCATTTATAACATTTTGTCCTTAAAACATTTAAAACATCATAAAAGTGAAAAGAAGCTTGGAAATAGAGTTACATTTACACATTTCACCTGCTGGTAAGGCCAACCGTCGTAGGTAAGTTGGAGGTAACTGGTCTCCTCATCAAACATTCGGCGTGAACAGCGCCACCCCGCGGCCACTTTGCGAACTAAATGAGAAACTACATTGTCGCCTCACTTCACATCTGTTCATTTTAAATAAACCTGCTGGGTCCTCATCTTACAAACATAACTGGGATATTAAGTATGTTTGTAATTAGTTTTGTCCTTAAATGCAATCACTACATTACAATGAAAAACAACATAATAACACAGATGTCTTTTTATTCATTTATTTGGTTTTTATGAACCAATCATCCAGGGTAGGATCTGTGTGGTTGAGGTCAGGGAGCCAGTCGCTTGCAGGACCTTTATTCTGTTTTTTATTAATCTTCAATAACACCTACAATACAGGCTCTCTCAGTCGCCCTGGATATATTTATACGTTTAATATAAAAATACAGCTTTTTAAAAGTTTGAGCAACAATAAATGAAAACTAATCTAAAATGACTGAAATAATACTTTGTCTTCACAAATACATATTTAATGATAATTGAAGGATCTATCCCTAAACTTGTGATGCGTCACCATATTGACCACTGACATTCAAAAATTACAGACTTGAGGTCATGCCTGCCGTTCTGCCTTTCGCCTTCCGTGCGACACGTAGTGCGCACCTGTGCACAGCGCTTGAAGACACCACACAAGCCCCGTTGGGAGCAGATGGACACGGTGGCTCGACCAGTGAGACTACCGTATGGGGGCCGGGGAAAGGTGTCCAAGTCCTTCATCCTAATGGTTACCTTCTATTGTCCTGACCTGGTGTCCGTCACGGCACTAGTGGATTCTGGAGCCAAAGGGAGTTTCATGCACACATGGCTAGCACGACAGTTAAGGTTTAGCTGCCGTGAACTTTACGTACCTGTGTGGTTGACCGCAATCAACGGAAGGCCCATCGGTAAGGGTGTTATATTGCAGGTCACCGATCCAGTGCGAATGGAAGCTAGCGCGATGCACTCAGAAACCCTGTCCTTTTTTATGGTGAATCAGGCTAGCTACCTAGTGGTTCTAGGCTTATCCGTGACTAAGAAAGCACGATCCCCATATCTCTTGGTCAACCTTAGAGGTCTTGTCATGGTCTCCATTCTGCTCCAGGAATTGTTTGCAAAATCCTCTGGTCGCGCTATGCTCCACGGTCATAAAGACTCCCAAATCCGAAGCAGTAGCAGTTCTGACGGAATACTCAGACCTATGCGAAGTATTCAATAAGCAAAACTCGACCAAACTACCTCCACACCACCCGTATGACTGTGCGATCGAGCTAGTGGAGGGGGGCTCCCCTGCTAAAAGGTAAGATATATTCCTTGACCCAGGCCGAATTGAAGGCTATGGATTCGTATATCCGGGAGGCGTTAACTCAAGGCTTTATCCATCTGTCCACATCTTCGATCGCATCAAATTTTTTTTTTGTGCAAAAGAAAGATGGGGGACTTAGACCATGCATTGATTATCAGGGAATCAACGCAATTACACAGAAATTTCCATACCCACTACCTCTAGTGCCGGCAGCGTTAGAACAACTCCGAGGCGCTAAGTATTTTACTAAGTTAGATCTTAGAAGCAGTTATAACCTTGTGCGTATCTAGGAAGGAGATGAATGGAAAACTGCTTTTATTACTGCAACCGGACACTATGAATCCCTGGTTATGCCTTTTGGTTTGTGTAACGCTCCCTCTGTTTTTCAGTAGTTAATTAACAATGTGCTTCGTGAGATGATTGGGCAATTTGTTATCGCCTACACCGATGACATCTTGGTATACTCCCCAGATTTTGAGACTTGATGTTTTTCATGTGTGCAGCATCCTTTCTAAGTTGTTAGAAAACCAGCTGTATGTGAAGGGGGAAAAGTGTGAGTTTCATTTGCAGCGCGTTTCTTTCCTCGGTTATATCATCAGCAAGGAAGGTATCATGATGGACGACGTGAAGATTGAAGCGGTCGTCAGCTGGCCCGTTCCCCGTAGCATTAAAGAATTGCAGCGCTTTCTGGGTTTTGCCAATTTTTACTGAAGGTTTATTAGAAACTTTAGTAGTGCCTCTGCTCCGCTCACAGCGTTACTCAAGGGCAAGAAAAAGTCCCGACATCTGCCGTGGAACCCTCAGGCCCAACAAGTGTTTGAAAACCTCAAACAAGTGTTCACCACAGCCCCCATCCTAATGCATCCTGACCCATCCAAACCCTTTGTCATCAAGGTAGATGCCTAGGATGTAGGAATCGGTGCCGTCCTGTCACGAGTAGGCAACCCCGGGAAAAATAAAACCAGGCCGCATTTCATTCACATAAACTTACCCTGACAGAACGCAATTATGGAATAGGAGATCATGAATTGCTAGCTGTAAAGTTAGCCCTCGAGGAGTGGTGACATTAGCTAGAGGGCACGAACCCCCTGTTTCAAATCTTAACCGATCACCGAAACCTAGAATATTTACATAATGCAAAGCAACTGAATCCCAGACAAGCACCCTGGACCCTATTCTTTTCCCGTTTTTGGTTTTCAACCACCTACAGACCAGGGTCACGTAACACTAAGGCGGATGCTTTATCCCGTATACATGAAGCCGTGGAAGAATCCAAGAGAGGCAAACCAGCCAGTATATTACCCCCTGAATCTAGAATAGCCACCATACATTGGGAAATAGATGACAAAATAGATAAAGCACTCGGTAATACCCCATCTCCGGCACAATGTCTGGTTGGCAAGCGGTATGTTCCCCTTCCCATTCCCTCCCGTCCTTGGTCTCACATTGCTGTAGATTTTGTCACAGATCTTCCGCCTTCCCAGTCACATACCTGTATCCTGACAGTGGTTGACAGTCAAATTCATCCCATTCGAGGGTCTACCCACCGCGTTTCAAACCGCTGAGACTTTGTTTAACCAGGTATTCAGGCTTTTCGGGATACCAGTAGACATAGTTTCAGATCAAGGTCCTCAGTTTACATCCAGAATATGGAAGGCCTTGTTCGAACGCCTAGGGGTAAACATTAGCCTATCCTCCGGTTATCATCCACAGTCCAAGGGGCAGTGTGAGCAGGTAAATCAAGAATTAGGCAAATTTCTACAAATATATTGCCATGAGAACCCCTCGGATTGGAGTCAGTTTCTGGCTTGGGCTGAAATTGCCCAAAATTCGCTAGTGAGCTCCTCTACGGGGCTTACACCCTTTGAATGCTGCCTGGGCTATCAACTGCCTTTGGTACCGTGGACAGCAGGACTCACAGACATCCCGGCAGTAGATGATTGGCTGATGAGGAGTGAGCAGGTATGGGAGGAGACCCATACACATTGAGAAGGCCCTGCACCGCTATAAAGCCAACGCGGATAAGCACTGCAGGGACATACCCGTGTTCCAACCTGGAGATCGGGTTTGGCTGTCGTCCAGGGGTCTCAGATTAACTGAAGGGTGCAGAAAGCTACACCCTAAATACATTGGACGCTATCGGGTACTGAAATGGGTTAATGAAGTTACTTACAAGTTGGACCTGCCGGTGAATGTCAATGTCTCTAATACATTTCGTGTCTCCCTCCCAAAACCAGTCGTTCCGGGACCCTTGGACGAAGCCCTCCCAGCAACCACCCCGCCGCCCCCCCTGAAGGTGGAAGGTACCCCAGCTTATGTGGTCAACAGGTTGCTGGACTCACGGAGAAGGGCGGGGCACTGGCAGTATTTGGTAGACTGGGACATATTAGATCAGCCAGGGACATATTAGATCCTGGTTTGGTGGCAGATTTTTACCAACGCCACCCAGAGAAACCAGGTCCTCAGCCTAGAGGACGCCCTAGGAAACACATCAGGGGCAACCAAGGAGCACCCACCGCACGGGCAGACGGACAACCCCAACGCATGACCCAGCCAGCCCACTCCCGTACCTCCACCAGAACCTGGACTCAACCTTCCTCCTTGGTGGGCGTGGGCAATGGTCGTTGCGGCCGCCCTCGTCGTCCGGCTGGCCTTGACTCCTTGGGGGGGCTAATGTCACGCTCACCATTTTGCCTTCTGCCTCCCTCAGTTCCCTGATTGCCCACACCTGCTTCCCTTCGGTATTTAAACTACCACTTCCCAGCAGACCGGTGTGAAGTATCGCCCATGTTTCCACTGTGCATACCAAGCAACTTTCTTGACTGCCTAATCTGTTCCTGACCCTCACCTGACTACGACCACCAATTTAGCCTTGTCCTTGCCTGCAGTACTCTGACTTTCGGATCTGACCCTTGCCTGTTTACCGACCACGACTTTGGAACGTCCCCTTCTAATAAACTGCGTTTGCCAACTCACGCCTGCATTCGTGTGCTCCTTACCACTGGCGTCACACTTGAGCTGTAAACACTGCACATGAACTGAATAAACGTGCAACCAAATTTTAAAAGCGAACAAAATACAATTAAAAATTATTGCTAAAATCGTGGGGGACCTAGAGACCTTGTGTGTATGTGTATGTGATTTTTTTTTTTTATGTTTAACCATGAGAAACTGTGGCTTTTGGCAAGTGGCACAAGATTAGAAAATTCACCTAAGATAGATTACAGAATTCACTTAAAAATATTTTTACATCACTTTTAAATCACATTTCACACCAGTACATGTATATGATATATTTCTTGTTAAGTCATTCAGATGTATTTTGTAGAGAAACATGTTTTTATATATTTTTCACCCTCATAAAGAAAGAATAAATCACTCATTTTATAACAGGGTGTAATTCATAGCATATGAATCCAAAATTCAATAGCATTAACAAAAACATATGAGACAGTGAGAATAGATCTATAGATTATTTTAATCAAGCACATAAAAATGCCAACAAATTCAACTCTATCCTCTAACTGCACTTAATACAATTTTTACACAGACAACATTCATCAAGTGAAAACTGCCAAAGAAATAAATCAAATAAAACAGATGTTACATAAACCCACTCAAAATGTAGTTCTTGTAAAACTATCCAGCACCATAGATGTTGTGCAGTTGAAAATTCAGAGTAAATAAGCTTATTGTGACTCAAAGCCTTGTATGTAGAGTATTACACACAAGTGAAGCACCTTGATCACGGCTCACAGTACGTCTGAAGACCAGCATTACTCATCCGTTATAGTGTTCAGTCCCTCGATTCAGTGTCTCTTGGCAATCACTCCAACCATACATAAACACTCTCCTCCCAAGTTACAAAAAAAAAATCATAATTACAAGTTATAAAAATAGGTCATTTCATGCTTATTAAAGAATGACAACTAAAAAATACACAGAAACTGAGTGATAACCAGCAATAAACATTTAGAGGAACAATAAATATAGGCACTCATATGAAAATATACACCTGGTGAGTGCTGACATTCTGGGGGCAGGGCACAGAGAGGGAACGACAGGCCTTATATCTCGCTCTCGTATGTGTGCAGGTAGGTCTTTAGGGAGAGGATCTCATTGTAGGTGCGGCTTGTTCGGCGGTAGAAGTCCAGTCCAGTGAGGAGCTCCACATCTCGTACCCGTGCGGTGTGCATCTTCATCAGCTCCTCAACCCATTTTGACTCCTCCTCAGAGCTCTGTGTGACATTAGGCCGGCAAAGGGTGTAGTGGTTAAGGATCTGGACTTATAACCTGATTGCTCAGGACAACTATGTTATTTTTTATATATATATATATATATATATATATATATATATATATATATATATATATATAAAACATTAGTATATTATATATTCCATTGCTAACATAACATATTGTAGTAATATATCACTGCATTATACTATTACATTACTAAAATGATATACATGTGTTTATGTGCTCTTCCTACTGTATATATGTTATATATAGTGTAAATACGCAATTTTATATATATATATATGTATGTATGTATTGAAATAGTATAAAATAAAACATCAATTGGTGTAAGATTTATGTAAGACAGCTTTGAGATGGGACTTAAGAGGTGGTTAGCAGGTGATGACTTAATCAAGTGAAATTTTGGTTAAGAAACTTTTTTCTCCTTTGTCCCATCTCAGGACATAAACACACACCTGCATGCAGCACTTCTACAAAAAACGGTGTAAACACACTTCCTTTCTGGCTGCTTATAAAATAGATGTCCAGTGACACAGCAAGCTTCACACTGCTCCTGAAACACACAGCCACTCCCAGCCATTGTGAGAGACTAGTACTCACGCTGCAGCTCTCATCATTATCGGCCCGGTGAGGGAGGATGAAGGAGAAGACGCTGAGGGGACCATCACATGAATCCACGGTCTGGGTGTAGTCCAGGCAGCTGGTCAGCACGCTGTAGTAGTGTGTGGGAATAGCCATCGAGCCACTGATGTACCTTTAGAAAGAAAATCAGGTCCAGTTACCGCATAGTCAAACAACAAAGCATTTTCTTATAAAATACAGTCCCATACTTACAAGTGTAATGCATTCCTGGAATTTGGATCATAAGGTGAAATCTCATAAAGCAGAGATGTAATTACCATTTTCAGCAAGAATCTTGAAAATTCCCCCCTCGCTTGGCTCTTGTTATTTGTAAATGCCAAAATTTAGCCTCATATTAGATATTAACTCGGTATATATAATAATTACAATTGCACACGTGAAAACTTGTAAGTAGAAGACTTACACCTCAAGGGAAACTTTTAGTAAAATAACAGTTTTGTTCTGAAGTTTTGTGCATGAAATACACAAGACGGTGTTGTGCAATACAGCTTGTGGCCAACAGGAAATGCAACACGAAACAGTTAGATGTCTACAAACGTAAATTTAGCAAGATCTTGACTGATTCAGTTATAATTAGGGATGAAAGATGATACTGGAACCATACTGGTAATGGGTGGTAACTTTAATTTTATTGACATTGGGCCAATGCTTAGATTCGACTGATAATTCAAACAATATTTGGTGACACAATCATTGTGTACATACAGCACACCACATATAGCAGAAAGTGAGCGTGACAAAATATGCCACTTGTCACAATTGCAAACATAATTAACTTAATTAGTCAGATGAAATTGTCTGGTGCAGCTTCTAATGTGGTCAAGGAAAAAAAACTGAAAATTTCAAGGTAAGGAAAGTTTCTTAACGTGTTTGTTAAGAAAAACATGCCCCATGTGCTAAAAATAGAATGATGCACTTCCAGAAAAAAGTTAGTTATTATAAAGTGGTATTATTTCTTTATCACTTATATATCATTTAATCATTTTTCAGTTTTCATTATTTCAATTGTTTTCAAGATTTTTCCATCTAAAAGAAAGTTAAAACTGTTACATAGCATTTAAGGCTACAGCCTGCAAAACCATTCCCTATTTAAGCATTGGGATGCCAAAAGTGGTTCAGCAGATGCTATTTATGTCAATGACTGCAAAACTGAAATGTTACACAAATAAATATAACTTTGGTCTGCAATTCCCACCCAGGTAGATGTCATCCCATTTTTCTCTGTTTGATAAATGCATGTATTGGTATTAGCATTAACATTGATTGATTGGTACGTAGAAATTATGGGAAAACACATCGGTTCAGTATTCTCATATTGTGCATCTCTAGTTATAAATCTATACATGATGAGTGTCATTTCCATTCAGTAGTTTGAACAGGAGGGACACTGAATGAGATATTGAGATCTTACTGTTTCCGCTTCTCGCCAGTGTCCCGGAGGCCATCGTAGTCATAGTCAAAGATGGGGCCGCTCACCACATTGATGCCATTCCTCTCACTGGCGTATCGCTTAACCAGTGTCCTCTGAAAGTAGTTCCAGACCTCTAAAAGAGCAGGAAAGGGATTTGCGCTTCTGCTCCACTGCCTACACTCAGAGTCTGTTGTTATCTTCTTGATATATAATACCACTGCAACCTGAGCTTTACATTCAGATCCATAAGACCCGGCAATTCAATAAAAGCCAGACTTACTTTTGAAGGCAGGGTACATTGGGACTGTATTCGTGATCAGGAGAGCATCGTACCTCGCATCAGGGGTGGAGGCCAGCTCTAAAATGAGAAAGGCACATCTTCAGACCCCTGGTTTGTGCAGCCACCCACAAATGAACACATCTGGCCAGAGTGTGGGAGGGACTCACGTGGAGGAAACAGGAATCCGTAGGAGATCTGCTTTTCAGCCTTGTACCCAGAGCAAGACTGGCTGTTGCCTGGAGACACACGGACATCAGGCCTCACACAGCTACTCAGTGATTCAGGCAGTGGAGTGACGTCCACCTGGGAAAGTGCCACGCAGAGGACACACAACAGTCAACACTCAGGCTGGCATGCATTAGTCCCTGCACCATGTCTGTACAGTACAGTATGAATTGGGAGATGTAAGAGGTAAATAAGTCCATCATGAGGTCAGGGTGACAAACCTGCTTTGAAAGTGTGTAGGACATCCACAGTGGCATGGCAAGCGTGTCACTGTAGCCACTGATATAGTCACTGTGATGGAGAACAGTGTATTTTGCTTTGAACAAAACAGCCGGTCGACCATACGGAAGGTTCCTGCTGTCTGCAACACAGTTAAAGTAAAAATAGAAAAATTGACTGAAAAATGTACCAGCTAACTAAAACTGTCCATAAAGGCAACATAACATTTATTTAATTATCTATAAAATTTATTTTTATTTATAAAATGGGATCCAAGGCCAAGGTCTGGTGACTGGACCCCAGTAATAGGACTGGTTTCTATTCAGTCCTTAAGTTGTCAAATTCTACAGTTTTACCGCTTTTTTGCAAATGGTGGCAGCAGGTGATGTTTGTTGAACTGCGTGAAAATGATGTACCACTGAATTTTGTGTAAAACTTGGGAAAAGTGACCAACAAACTTTGGAAATGCTGAGCCAAGTGGACAGAAAAAACGTTTGAGATGTTTTTGGAGCACTGCAAGAACCGTGTACGATGTGAAGAAAGGTACTTTGAAAAGGGAAAATTCATTATTCATAATTCCCTGTAACATTGTTCAGTGCTGCTTTTCTCTGGTGAGGCAAACCTTCTATAAAAATAAACTGAACTGAGTTGAGCTGAAGTGTCAGTCCTTGAAAATACCCAGTGTCAAACTCAATGTACCTTTGATAGTAGAATAATAACCCCAAATGTCCCCCAGTGAGAAAAATCCTTACCATCAATAGCTTGCCTCAGTCGCTGATTGAGTTCTTCAACTTTGTTCTGTAACAGACAGAGCCACAGTGACTCCTGGTTATAGCCTCTTATAAGCGTGGTTTTCAAAGCTCTCAGCCCCCTACGCTTTGAACGCCACTGCAAAAGATTGGAGGTGAAAATTTCTTGCAAAAGTGAGCGTCATCCTCATGGAGACAAGTTCACTTTGCAAGGCAACGGTTATTTCTGTCAGAAGAACAATTGCGTTAGTAGCAGAATGCATCAAGACTCAAGACGAACATTAGTGGAAGACTCCACTACAAAACATTTAAGTACAACATTAAACGTAAACAGTAATTCTGCATACAACCTACAAATACAATTAAGCTTACACCATGAAATAGCTCAGTTTAAAATTGCATAACAAACTTTTTATATCCATCACGTGGAGCATACATAAAGCAAATGATGATTAGTGACATTTTTGTCTTGCATGTTGTCCACACAGAGAAACCGACAGTGTTAACTCAATTAGAGAATAAACATAGACAATGAAACTCAACAAATGTACACTGGCTTCTCATGTTATGAACAACTGGGAATTTTCAAACGTACATTTTCCAGTTTGTTTATTTATTCATAACCTCTTCACTTATCTATTTTCTTACATTTCTGTAGTAGAGTCAGTATGAATTGTATTCATATGCCAAGCAAAAATATGTTTCAGCAAAACTCATCCAAACAGGGCAATGTGGGACAACCTTCATTAAACTTTCACAGTGTTTACATGTCTGGTGTTCATGTGTGCTCATGATTAATAACTTAATGAGGAACACTGCAGGTTTATAGGATGAATCGCCCAGCAATTGACAGTGAAATCTAGCTAGAAGTAAAAAAATCATAATGGCGAAAATTCTTTCACAATATTTTTAATTACAGCTATATCCAAAGTTTCTCTCAAACCTAACCAGAAAATAAACAAAGGGACATCTGTGAGCTATTACTGGTTGTGACTTAGTTGCAAAAGTAACTGTAGCGCTACAAACAAAACACACTACTAATAGACTTCCAGTCTCAAGTATTTGTAAGCTGAGGAGCCAGTATAAAATGTTACAGGTGAATGATGTTAGTGTGACTTTTTAGAAAAAAATTTTATTGTACTGTTTAAAATGCCCTGAAAGTGAACTATCCAGCCTGGATGCTGACCTTGTCATCACAGCTACATCCTAAGTCATCACTGATGGCAGCTGTGGGCAGCGCTGGGGAGGGCTTGGACACTTCCTCTGGGGGGGTGGGCTTGTGGGGGGCACTTCTCAGTAGGTGGTTCAGACTGCCATGAGTCCCATTGTTTGGTGCTGGTTTCAAACCTAGGAGGTCTAAGATGAAAGAGGCCAGTGTCACTCGAATGAGAAAATAGATTTGTTAAAAACAAGAAACAGGAAACAGGAAAACCGAATCCCTGAAAACCCTGGAACAGCCATGTGTATGTGGTCTTACCACACATGACGTTGTACAGTTCGATGTTTTCAAAGGCTGGAACTTTTGTCTTGAATTTAAAGTTTGGCCCATAACCTAAAAATATTGTCTGAGAAACACACATTGATTTATAAATTTTTTAAAGTAATATTTTTGCTACAATATTTTTAAAATAGAAACAGCAAGAACAGGAAGAACAAAATTTATTTTAGTAATATATTAAAAATGGGAGTTGTAAATCACATAGAGGTTACCTGCATGCTGTTTATCTTGTTATCGTAACCATGGTCTCCAGAAAAACCACATTTCCCGGGATGCTTCTTACCCTCTGGCGCTTTCCTAAGAAAAGCATTATTAATCAAAGTGGAAACTTGACTGTATGAAATGCTGAACTGCTTCTCTGTTTGGGTTACTAAATTAAAAGTCTGGCCCTTTTGTGTCATTCATGCTTCCCCAGCCAATGGGACACTGAGAATTACACCCCAGACTATGGGAAGAATTTTAACCCTGTTGTTGCAAGATACATACTTTAGTTTTGTCAAATGAAAAGATACATAAAATAAAAAGCAATTGGCACTTAATCAATGTAAAGAGTGAAATGTGGGTAGAAATATAAGATTTTCAAGTGCCCATAAAATCAGAAGAAGACTGCGACTATAAATATAAATTAGACCAGAGAGTTGCTCTCTTTTGTTTATAAATAAATTCTACACCAAGTCACAATTACTAAAATTTTAACAAAAGAGATATCCATTGATGCATTCGCTAGTTAGATTCTGAAAAAAACTCATAAAGGTATAATACATTTAAAAACTCTGAAATACTTTTTACTTCATTAACTTTCAGGTACACTACATTTTGAACTATTTAAAAGTTTTTGAAAACAAAAATCTGGTCCCCGCAAAATCCTTTGCAATCCAAAATATTGAACAGTTCATCCCAATAAAGTTTTGTATTCCAGCAATCTCACTTTCTGGGTGGTTAGAACCCTTCAACATGATTAATATTAAAAGTCATGTAATTTAAATTTTTCATTTATGAATTATCGATTATGAATGGTGTTTCAGGAGCACATTATGTTCACAAATCGAGAGATTGCTGTCTAAGTGTTGAGTGTTCCACCTGTAAACTTTTTTTTCCCATGAGCCCTATTATTTTTGTTGTGTGATTTTATTTAATGCAAGCTTTTTAGGAACTCATATACCACGTTATAGAAGAACAGACTCTATACTGATATACGCTTGCCTTACAGTTTTATGTTAATTCAGCATGCAAGAAGTTATTTCCTCCCTTACTTCATTACCATCTTAAACATACAATAAATTCCTGCATCACAGCTTGCTGGTAGTATAAGCACAGAATGTTTAAACCATTCAGTGGCCAACCAATATTTTGAAGATGTTAGAAAGCATTTCTAAAGCTGTGCTGAGGGCAGAAAGCGGGGTTCAATAAAAAACCAATCCTGAGACTCTAAAGTTACATAAGACTTTATGATTATTTTATGTAAAACAGAAGTAACATTTTTTTTCATCTTAAAATGTTAAAAAATTTAAAAATTCTAAATACACCTTATAAACCGGCAAATGTTTATTTTTAACGGACCAAAAAGTAACACTACCAAAAACCAAGATAAAGAAACCTGACCCTAAACCTGTCTGATAAATACCAGTGTGAAATTTCTGGAAATAAAAAGCTCGGTGTGGCCTAAACCCAAAGACCAGCACCCCAACTTAGCACTCCTCCCTCACTAGCACAAAAACATTCATTTTCTGAGTGAAGATGAAGAGGCACGGAGAGTCTGACACTGCAAAACCTCCCGGACTCAATTAAACAAATATCGTATGTTTGATTTCAGTGTCTGAAAAGCTGATTCATGGTCTTTTGCAAAGCAAAGCATCTCACTGGGAATCTGCTTCACAGTGCTGGTGCCACTGATTAGTCTGTCTATCTCTGTGGAAAATTGTGAAAGATCTCTTTCATATCCGTCTCGGTTCAGGCCAAAGCAAACAGGAGAGTTCAGCCGACCAGGATCAGGACCAGGCCTGCAATGTCTCGCCCCCTTGCATCTCTCTCCTGGTCATATGCCACCACTGGCTTTACCTCATCAGTTATGTTAGAAATTTCCATTTGGTCAAGTGCTAATGATGAAGGTAGGAAAACCCTTTCAGGATTGATGCTCATGCCCTCGGTGGAGTGGCAGGTCTTACCGGGCCACGTGCCACTTCCGCTCCACCATCAGGTGAATTTCCTCAATCCTTCGGTTGTTGGCGTAGTGCAGACGTTTTGGGAGGTGCTGCTTCAGGTATGGCTTGAAGTGCTGGTCTGGTTTTTTACACTATGGGAGATGAAAGAAGATTATCATATAGTCAAAAGATAAAAAACATGCTGGGAGTGGCCCAAAGGAGCAAAAATGATAAAATATTAAAAGTAAATACAAAATAGAACAATGCTAACAGAATGTTGATACAGCAAGGTGATTTATTTAAGCAGGTCACAGGACAATCACTTGGCCTTTTTGAGGTCCAAGTTATATAAGCAAAACAATTTTAAAAACATGAAGACATAATTCTTACCGTCAAATTGGCAACAAGTGCTTTTGGATCATCTGAAAATGAAATTGTAAAATAAATACATGCCATGAAGCAGACAAAAGACTCTAATTAGGTTAATTAAAACATGCTATTAATAAATAAATGTGCATTATACCTACATTTCCTAAATATATTTAAGCTTTGGTATTAGAATTACTCACATTTGGAATTGTTAGGAAAGCGGGAGCGGATTCTTCCAAGGGACCCAGGTATCAGGAATATGTCATCTACGTTGGAAAGGTACGAGCTCAGAAACTCTGTTCTGTCACAATGAGCCTCTTCCATTCCTGAATTAAAATCATGAATAATCATCACATCACCTGTCAACATACATCTAAGCAATATAAATATGAAAAAACAAAACAATAAATAAATAAAGCAATAAAGAAAAACCAATGAGCAACAATGGCTACTCAGATTATCAACTCCCTTCATTCCCTGCAATTTGCATACAGTATAAAAAAGTATATGCTGCCAGTTCATCAATATTCCTAAATTCAAACTTTCATTGACTGATTAATGATAAGTCGCTCATTTAAAGACAAAAATCCCACTTCACACAGTGTGAAGTCAACAACATTGAGGACCGAACTCTATGAGCAACATCAAACATTTTTGACGATACAAGCAGAAAGACAGCTTGTGAAAGAGTGCCCCCTTGGAGGTGTGGAGGTGGGCGGATTACCTTACCATGATCTCCCACGATAATTATGTTGACACAGCGGTGTAGCTTCATCTGCTTCAGGCCATCCATCAGCTGTCCAACAATCTTATCAATTTCCTTCAGGGGGCTGTTCAACTATGAAACAAACAAAAAAACAAAATACTGTCAACACGGAAATAAGACTGAACCAGTGTTGCAACTATATCAACTCTAGAGATCAAATGACCACAAAACATCTGATATCTCCCAGGTCAACCTCTCACCTCTCCGCTAAGGGGTCCTAGTTTGTGTCCAAATGCATCGGGTTGTTCTGAGTGCATGGCATACACATAGGGCCTGGAAAATAAAGCACTGTTAAAACCTAAGCCTTTGAACCAAGCTGGAACATTTACTCAAATTAAAGTGTTTGTAATAAACCAGTGATTAAGTGGTGCAGTAATGGAGTAAACACCTTTAAACAATGAAAAAGGCTGTCAAAACACTTCTTTCAGACCTACTTCTCTTCTTAACTAACTGCTCCTTGATCACACCATCTGACACGATCACCTTTGTATTTCTTAGTTCTAAATGGTAGCTGCTGGTGTGATGTGGGATTCTGAAAACTGATGTTAGAGCAACTGTCTTTTGACAAACTTGTGTCTGTATCTAAAGCTCTTTCTTATAAAAATGCACTTTTTTCACTCTGAATTTTATGCTGCATTGGAAAAAAGTGATGCAAATAACATAATGATGCAGTAGTGTGATAATGAAGTGATAAAGTAGTGCAGGGATGCTGTGGTGAAATGATGCAGTGAGGAATCCAATGGCTGTGTGTGACAGCTGACCTCTCCCCATCAGGCAGATTCAGCCATTGCAGCATGGTCAGCACCCTCCGTTCCAGCGGGATCACCCTGTAGGGTTAAGTCAAAATTGCAAATCACAGAGAAACATCCATACACATGAGAAAAATACAGGTACAAACCTTTATATAGGCAAGACACTGAAGCTGCAGTAGCACAGTGTTTGAACTGTACCATGTTGTTTAAAATTAAACTGCTTTCAATTCAGAGCTGTGTCTCCTTTACATGGAACACGAGAAGCTAAAGAAACCAGTAACAAGAACATGCGGCTTTTTTAAAGCATAGCAGAGACCCACTTACTCTGAGTTGCGTGAAGCCAAATAAAATAAACAGACTTCAAGTGTACATTTAGGACACAAATTCAAACTGCTAAGGTGAATTAAGCAGGCACTCAGGATACAATGGCATGAAGGCCTTTTCCTTTCCAAGCTTCTGAAACCGTAGGCTGCCCCAGAGATTTCATTGTTGGCTGCATTTTATGGCAAAGCTGCCTTCCATTGCACCATAGACTCTACACGTAATGGGGCGCAAGAGACTCCAGATGACTGCGGTAAATTTCCAAAAGAAACTTCTTCCCATTTCAGTGGGCAGAGACCTCCCAGGAGCCCCTTCACCACAAGGCTCTGGCTTCCTCAGCTTCACAGAGTCCCTCTGGCCAGGCAACATCTCCATGTCAATTAACCCCAAGCACAGCAAGCACAGGAAACAGACCCTGAAACACACTTTGGACCTGCAGTTTGGAGCAAGTTGCTTGGCTGCCCACGTTCAGAGACGCCCTGGCGTTACATAAATATATTAATTTGCACAAATTACTTGCAAAACAAGTTAGGGTCCCCCATCAGTGCCAGAAAAATCTTTGTCAAAGGACTCTGTGTCTGACTATGTGGGAAGCTTTGTTCCTGGCTAATCACCAATATAGTGGTTGGCACTAGCATGTGCCCATGGCTGAACAAGAACATACGTGTTGTTTCCATGTCTTTGACACGAACACAGGGTAATTAAGATGTAATTGTGGTCCTGGGTTTTTCTGCAGATTGCTTGACCCTTACGAACTGGACAAGTCCTTTCACACTGCAGTTGTATGGGGGTGAGTGGACTTCTGTTTACATCCCCAGGAGACGGAGGGAAACAAGAGGCCGGCTGCAGTCCATCTGGAGGGAAGAAAGGCTACTCACACAGGCCAGAAGAATGTCGCTGTCTTCACTCCTTGTTTTGTGGCAGTCACCCAGATCTGGCGAGGGAGCAAGATTTCAGCTCAGTGCTGCCACCAGAATGTGCAAAATCATTTTGGTGAAACAGACTTCAGAAAACATGGGGATAAAGTGGGACAAAATCCTTTGAAAAGAGAAGCAAACAGTTTTCCTGGCCTGGTGTTTGTTCATTTAACAGACACTATTGTCCAAAGCAATGTACAATGTTTTTAAATGGTATTTATCTGACACCTTCTGCGAAGGTGACTTACATTGCTTGATGATGTACACTAAACTGTCTATAGTCATTCACCTGTTCATGTGCTAGATCAAAGTAACACATACACACACAAACCAGAGTCACCAATTCATCTGAAGTACAGTACTGTGCAAAAGTCTTAGGCATGCAACTTCAACGTCTGTTGAGAAGTAC
The DNA here is from genome assembly GCA_900497675.1 of Arapaima gigas. Lineage (NCBI taxonomy): Eukaryota > Metazoa > Chordata > Actinopteri > Osteoglossiformes > Osteoglossidae > Arapaima > Arapaima gigas. The sequence goes on from UFQX01000028.1 coordinate 940,272, forward strand.
AGGTAGATTCTTATCTACCATCAGGAAGGTTTCTGATTGGTTCCGAATTCATTCTGCAGCCTGAGAATGACCTCAAACACCCAACCTCAGTCATACAGAACTATCTTCAGCAACAAGAAGGAATCCTGCAACAGATGCTATGGTCCCCACAGAGCCCTGATCTCAACATGATCAAGGCAGTCTGGGAGGACATACAGAGACAGTCAAAGTCTGCAGAAGAACTGTGGCCAGTTCCTCAAACTATTTTGAAGAACCTACCAACCTCTACCTTAAACTGCATGCAAGTTTGCATAAGAGAATTGGTGCTGTTTTAAAGGCAAAGGGTGGTCCCACCAAATATTGATCTGATTGAGGTTTTTTTTTTGTCTACTGGACTTTTTAGAAGGTTTATTGATCAATAAATATTCATGACATTATTTTTGGAACCATTCTCGCTTTATAGCATTTTTCCCACAGGTGCCTAAGACTTTTGCACAGTACTGTATATATATTTGGACTGTGGGAGAAAACCCATGCACTTACGAGGAAAACATGCAAACTCTAACCACACTGGGCAGCCCAGGTACTGAGACACCAGCATTACCTGCGGTGCCACACTTCTGCCTGTGTGCCAGAACGGAATGTGAAGTAATATTTTATTTTTTCACACAAAAAATGTTGCTGTTTTCTGATCAACATTCATACTAAGTATCTGTTGAATTACTGAGATGTGCTTAAATACTGTTATTTTCCAGCCTATAGTTAGGCCAGGCTAACGCAGATTAAGAAGAACGGAGAACTGTAATCTGTCATCTAATATCTGGGTGAAATGTTTACAGATGCAGCATGAGCGCTGAAGCAAGCGCCAGACTAGAACTCACAGGCTGACCTCCCCACCAGCGGTGATTCAACTTCTCTCGACCCCGGAGGTGAAAGTTGGCATCAAACACAGGATCGTGCATGGAGTTGCCCACAATTCCATGCGACTCAGGATACAAGCCCTGCCGAGGAGGAAAACAAGAGGTTCCCCCACGCTTATAACTATACAGCACAACACTCTGACATTACCATACTGCAATGCAGAAATGAAGGTGATAAGTCTTATAAATTTTCAGTCACCAACAAACACATTGGCTCCTCAACTGAAAATAAAATCATTCTGTTCACAATCCTCTATTTCATGCCAATTGCTAACTATTTTTTTCCATTATCAAATACACTGTTCCTCATCTTTTTATATGCAACTTACATACAATACCCGTAAACACCGTGGAACTGGCTTAAAAGAGGATGGTCTCTCACACCTATTCTGTTTAGGTGATCTTTACTGCCATATATCAGCTGGCTTGTCCACAGTAAACAAAATTTTAAAAAAATAGAGGTGGGAAGAAAATGCTATTTAAAATAAGTAAAGGGAAAATGTTCCCATTGCTGAAAATTCGTAACTTGACTCTTTGTGACACAATGAGGCAGTGTGTATGGGATTTAAAGAGACGAATAAAGAGCAGTGTAAATAAATGCAGAGAAATACAAGATTTAAAAGACAGGACAGAAAATACTGTACACATACCGTTACAAGGGTGTACAAATTTGGGAAGGTTTTAGTGGGGTATACAGGTCTTACATAAGGAGCATGAGTTCCACAGGTTCCTGAAAAGAGTCATAAACACATCTGAGCAACTCTTGATTGTTATAAGACTAAAAAATATTCAGAATTATCACAATAAACACACACAGAAATATACAACACACTTTTTAGCAGAGCAAGAAGCAGGTCTACTGGTGGTACCCTCAAACAAGGTACTTAACCTGAGTTGTTTCAGTTAAATCCTCAGCTATATAAAATGTATAAAAGTTTCTTCTGCTAAACATGTCAGCTAAGCAGAAAGATAGCAGAAACAGCCAAGAAAAATGCCACACAAAACAGCGCAAAAGGACATTTATAGCAGAGGAGTTCTCTGTTGATGTTATCAATCTTTAAACTTTAAAGAGAACAACAGCAATGGAAACATGCATGAGGATTTGTCAGAAACATACTCAGTTTCTCAATGTTGGGGATGACTGCGCTGCCTCGCTTCATGTAGGAGGCACGAAAACCATCAACTGACAGCAGAATGAGAGGAGGACGGATGAACCTAATCATGAAAAAAGTAAGAGAAAGAAATCTCTTATCACCTTTAGCCCTTAGTAAACCAGCATCCATGACACTAAGAAATGGGCTAATTTCTTTGAATCTGTGCATTTTTCTTATAATATTGTAAAAATGTTAAATTAAAATAATAACAAAACAATGAGCTGTTAGGAGTTTAATACAAAACATCAGTCAACTCAGTTTTTATGCATCTTTCAAATGTGCATTATCAAAATGTTAACAGAGTAATACAGGGTCATTTTCCTCCATTATTATGTCTCACTTCTCATTATCTTTCCAAAATGTTTTCTAACTGGATCAACAGCACAAACTATACTGTGTTTAGTGACTTTCTTTGTCACATGTCCTTAACCACAGACCTCAAAGGCACAAATGAGGCCACTCACCCAGCAGGGCATTCAGGGTTTTTAATCTCCTCACATTCGTCTTGCAGCCATGGAATGTCCCCTGGCAGAGACAAAAAAGAGCTGTTAATCAACAAATATTTTCATTTAAAGTGTATTTTTTAAATAGGATTAACATTGAGTATATACTTGGTATTCAGTACTACCAGTTTGGAAGAAGAGGACTATAAATTTTTGTATAAAACATCTATTCTGCATCACCTGCATGGGCTGGTGGAGTATGAGCACCTCCTAGGCAGCTTCTCACCTTTGCAGAGTGTCCTGTAGTTGGTGCAGCAGTCACCCCTGGCCAGGCAGTCCTCAGAGCAGTGACAGGCATGCTCCTCATTCCGTGTCTCCCCACAGCGCTCCTTGCTGCACTCAAAACCACCTGCTGACATGGAGAAGAGGCACAGGTGTGGGGGAGTGAGGAAGAATAGTTCAAGGAATAGTTCAATTTTTCCTCTGAAAAATTCATCCATATATCTGTGAAGTACTAGTGCAAGTACAGTAAAACCTCGAAAGGCACTACCAATTACAGCACTTTTATTTTAGCCCTTTGAGTGATTTATCATAATCTACCATATTTCTAAAAATGTCAATAAATATTTCAAAATAAATTTTTGAAACTTTATACTTGTTTTTCAGAAAAGTTTTGCTTGTTTATACTCTGCTACTAAAGGTGTAACTATGTAACACTATTAACCTAAAGCAATGTGTAATGATCATATAATGTGCCTAATAAAATCAAATAAAGTCAGTACTGTAAAAAAAACACACAGAGAGTACAGTGAATTATATACAAAAGCAGTGAATAAGGTGCCAGTACAGCTAGATCATAATGCTGTGGAGAAATGGGCAATTGAACTACCTTCATGGAACTAACAATGGAGTCGCTCCACCGTTCTTTTTTTGAGACACATTATCAAAATTGTTGAGAACATTAAACATTATACATTAACACTAATAAAGCTGTTTTATCCAAAAAAACAAGTAAACAAATAAATAAATGTATACATACATTAATTTCCCTTATATTACACTTACAAGTGTTTTATACTCATGATTTAAAAAATTTTTCTCTTAAATATTTTCTGGGAATTTTTTAGTGACGGTCAGTAAAATCAAAAGATAGATGGTATTAACTGTAGATCTTTGGGCACCAAAACCTGACAGAACATTATCCCTCTGCGATGAGACAGGAGAGGAGTACAGTGCATCCTGCCCTGAAATGAGGACACTTATCCCTGAAGTGAAATGTGACAATGTGATGTTCTAACTGAAATTCATGTGTACCGATTCATATTTCATAGTTTGATATACAATACAGTCAAATTTGAGATACTCTATTTTAATAAGAAATTATATGGTACAATTAGAACCTGTACTATCACTCTGAATGGAAAGCACTGAAAAAGTAATATACTGCATGGAAACAAATGACTTTCAGTGGTACAAGTAAGACTGATGACAATGTTGCTGCCCACAACTGGACATTCAACTGTAGATGGAAAGATTTACAGCATTAATGAAAGCGAGTCACTGAATATCTGAGATGTACCATAGACCAGCTGGACAGCAGATAACAAAGGCAGTACCTGTTTTCAAGCAGTGTGCGTCAAAATCCGAACAGCAGCTGTTGTAGGTCTTGCAGAGGTTGTCACAGCGGCAGTTGGGTGGCTCGGCCTCCACCAGTTCAAAGCATCTGTTTCTGCAGGAGCCCGCGGTGCTCAACTGGGGTTCTGACAAAGCTGGCATCACGCGCAGGTGTGAGCATGTGGTCTTCTTCAAACACACCATCTTGAAGCTCCACTCACAATGTATAATTTTACTTCATACCCTTTAGAGCAAGTGATTAAACTTTTTTCATGTGTCAATGCTGACTAAAAAAATTACATGCAACTTTTTTCTAATCATTAAACTTATCAATGATTAATTCACACATTACACAGTATTGCATTCATGTTTGTCCAAATGTTTTGCTTACACTGGCAAAAGTGTCTGAGAGAAAATCATTCATATATAAATTCTAATTCACAAATGATTACCAGTCTTGTGGAAAAAAACTGCGTAATGGAAAGATCTTAGCACCGGTAAGGGGTGGTCATGAATGAAATTCATATGTCTGATATCATCTCTGTCTGTACATTTGACATGTTTAAAATACATGAGCACACTTATAGGTTAATACACCTAAAAGGCCAAAATACATAAACTTCTTCCAAAACACACTCTATGCGTCTAGGCCTTTTCTGCATTAAAAACAAAAAGGCTCATTTAGGGTTTCCACATTAGTCCCTTAGCACAATGTTAAAGACCAGCAGGACACGTACTTCACACCAATTTTTCATTAACGTCTTTTCCGTGTCATAACTTTATTAGTCTCGACAGTCGGGTCTTTCACTGAAATTCCATCTTTTCCACCTTCAACATGCAGATATTGCATTAAAACCTGATGGAAAAGTATGTCTGCAAAAATTATCTCATACGTTGCGTCGAAAATACAAAATGCGTGACATTTCGCAATACATGCAAAAGATCAAATGTAACAGTTTCTGTAGATTATTGGTGTTTCAAAAATTCACTGGCCTTACTTTTAGGGTTTAAAGGGGTTTCCGATTCCCCAGACCTCGTGGGGCGGTTTAAAACGACCCCCAAGGAGACACCGCACGCGGACAGCAAGAAAATGGTGTAGAAAACCTGCAAAAAAGAACGCGTGCAGTTAAGTGCAAAGTTCCAAAAATTTGATAAATATGCATTTAAATGCCGCTTTTAAAGCGACACATGTTTGTGTTCGGCCGCCCGCGTACCCATTCAGTGGCCACTCCGTGCCCGCGCATCCTGACAGCTTCTCCTGCACGCGCTGCTTCAGCCGTGTTCGACTGCACACGCCGTCCGCGCGCTGGCCTATTTTTGTAAAACGTGCCGCGATTTTGCTCGCCAGTCGCGCCCTCGCTCCTTAGTTCGAGGGGGGGGGGGGGGGGGNGGGGGGGGGGGGGGGGGGGGTTGACTGGAGCGCGCGACACCTCTCCGCGGTTTTGATTGGACGAAAGCACAGCCACGCGAAGTCTGAGCAAAAAAAAAAAAACAAAAAAAACAAAAAAAAAACAAAAAAGAAAAAATACAGCGTGCGTGAGGGTCACATGTAAGTGGAGGCTGTAAAGGTCTGCAAGAGAACGCGTCTAAATGTAGGGCTTCGTTGGACCTGCATAATTTGACAAAGGTAAGGAAAGTGGAGCGAGTACAAAACGTGGCTCTTACAGCTTACAGGAACCGTTGCAGCGGCCACTGCAGCTCCCCGACCGAGGTCACCGCTTGAAGTGCAAATGAACGCAGCAGCGCTGAAATGTTTCTTATGCAAAATACAGAGGGACACAAACACCGCTATGACCTTCCCGTGTCGAGCTTCCTGTGTTTGAATCCAAGTTCTGCTGTAGCCTCATTGATCAAAGTACTTACCTTGAATACCCTGCTCTATAATAAGTAAATTACAGTATAATACCCTGTACTTACCCAGAATACCCTGCTCTGTAATGAGTAAATTACACTCTAGCACCCTTGTTTAAGGTACTCATTTTGGCAATCCTGCTGTATAAACTAGAAAATTATTATAGTTGATAATCAAGCATATAAGATGATTGTATTCAAAATTGTAAGTGTCCTGTGAGTTAAATAAAAGTTAATTAAACCAATTTAAATCAAATTAAACCTATCAGTTAAACAAAGGTTATTTGTAGGTCAGTAGATCCTTTTCTTTAACATTTTTAATGTTGCTTTAATATTACAATATTTTGAGTATAATAACGTCATTGTTACCTAGCTGAGCAAATACACGAACAAGACAGGCGGCAACTAGTAGCTTAGGGGATGGAGCCATTGCTATTGAACTCAGTAAATTCAGGTTTGAATCCAGCTCCCACTATTGTGCCTCAGAGATACTCAATGTTACACTCCTGTACAAAGAGGCAGGGATATCAAAAAGTTCAATATTCAAGCCTTGTGGTGTATGTTATTGTTGAGAAAAGTACTAGAATAGTACAAGTACAATAATAGAAGTAAAGTACAATAGCAGACTTGTTTGTAAAGTTCACGGTGCAGGAAATGACACCACACTGCATAGATCTCAAGAGGTCTTTACCTTCAGCATTTAAAAGAATATAAAAGGTTTTAAGGCCTGTTCATTGTGTTTCACTCAGTTTATTTAATGTCCTCACAGTGCCAGCATTTAAGATGAGAATAGTGAGCAAAAAGCATGTCTCCATCATTCTAACTGTATTTGAAACATGATCTCCCAGGGGATTCCAGCAGCTCCCAATGCAGCCCCTTCTGGTGTGCGTGCAGCTGTGGCTGTGCTGCATGGATTCCTGCTGCTTGCACACGTCATGCAGCAACTTTACCACAACGATCAGGAATTAGTTTTGCCGAAATGATTCAAAATTTCATGTTCTTCATGTCATCAAGAATTTGCAATGGAGCTCCCCACACAGCATTTTGAGAATACATTCCTAAAAAGGCTGTAAATGAAATTATAAAACTACAGCAATACCCAGAGAAGGAGGCCAACAACTGAAAATACACAAAGTTGAAGTCAGGTAAAGCAATTGGTGATACAGGCATTTAAACAGTATTTTCTCATCCATTTAATCATTATGGGCAACTGCTTGTTCTATTGCAGGGTCATGGTGGTCCACAGCCTACCCCAGAAAGCACAGGACATGAGGTAGGGTACAACCTGCATAGGGCACTGTTCTGTTGCAGGGCACTCACACATGCTCATTCACCACACACCCAAAAAAGGTCTTAGGACTGTGGGAGAAAACCAAAACACCCAGAGGGTACCCACAAGGACAGGGAAAACAAACAAAATCCACAAAGACTGAATGAGATTTCAACCCATTTCCAAACCCACAGCCCAGGAAGTCAGACAAACAAGTGCCACCTGCTAGAATACCTTTCCAAACTTTTTAGACATTCATTTTGGCAAAATATTGTCAAAAGTTGGCTGAAAGTTACATATTGAAACATTTACACTGTATTGCTTTGTACAGTTCAGTTCTGAGACCCACAAAAGGTCCAATTTAAAAATGCTTCCTCTATTTCAGCACAAACATGAAGCCTTCTGTTTATTCAGGGTATTTCAAAGACATAGAGAGCAGGTAATCTAATTGTTAGAGCTACTGTCAAGGTGAGGGTCCCATGTTTGAATCTCACTCCTGCTGTGGTAAACTTGATCAAGGTACTTACCCTCAGCCAATACAATAAGAATACCCCGTTGTATAAATGAGTAAATCATTATAAACTTGTCTTACAGTATATTGCCTTGGACAAAGGCACCAGCTAAATGGTTAATAATGCTGTTGACCTTTGAAAATTCAATGTTTAGTGTTTATTACATCAACACCCAAAGTGTAAAAGCCAGTGAGATGCAACAGCAGTGACGGTCTTGCTGTCCTTCACCGGACCAGTGATGAGTACCCAAAAAACCAACAAGGAAATGAAGTCAAGTGCACTGGAAGTCGTTGCTGTCGTGGCAGCGCTGCAGAGCTTGGGCCCAGATTGGTCTCATTCACAGCAGCCCTTGGCACCCCTGCAGAAGCAGACGTCTTCCTGCTGACCTCCTGTGGCACATCTTGATAAATCACCACCTGCCTTGGCTCTCACAGGCCCACCACATCTGCTCCTTTTATACGCTGCACTTTCAAGATGGGAGCCCACAAATCTGTGAAAACACGTTTTTTGAAGGCTTGTGTGCTGGAGACCAGACTGTGAGCTCCAGCTCTGCTGCCAGAAGGCAAATACGATAAGGCCACATTTAAAGCCTGGGGATAAGAGCTGGGTCTTGACTTGGATTTAGTGCTTCACATTAAATACAAATGCCTAATGTGTTCAGCATGGGGTTTATCCACTTTTCAAAACTGAGCAGACAGGATAATAAATCTTGGATTATACATTGTTAATATTCCTTACAATAAGTATCATTTGGTAGGCCCTACAAAGAGAACCTTTTTTTGCCCCAGGACCTTAAATATTGAAGAAATTTACTCACTTTCTCCTACAGCTTTATTTCTGAGTTCTCCACTCATACATAAAAGTTATTGTCACAGTTGCATATGGACATCAAAGTTCCATTGTTCATTTGGTAGTTTTGCTTCTGAAAGTACTGGTTGGATTTTGTCTGGTAAAATGAAAATACAAAAATCTTAAAACTAAATGAATGGGGATAACTGACAAGTAAGAAGGAAACTAGAAGAGACCTGAAAAACAGTAAGGGTACAGGACAGGTTCAAATGACAAGAAATCACTATTGAAATCTGGACTTAAGAAACAGCATAAAGAATGGCTGAACATTCAAATCCTTCTGATATCATCAATAGAACAATAAACTTCAAACCTAAAACAGGCGCTGGATAAAAACAATGAAAAATGTTTCAGGTCCATAATGTCTCAAAAGTACATTTAAATCTCAAGACATGAATACAAAGACAAATTTCTATGGGATAGTATAAAATTTTAATGAACTGTTTGTGGATAGTCCAAAAAAACATTTTTTCCAAAGACTAATACATATTTATATAAAATCAAACATGGAGCTGAAGTGCCCGACATTTGTCTCCGAATAACCCTGCAATGCAATTTTCCTTACACAGCTATAATACCACATATAAAAAAGGAGGACTATGGCCGTTCACAACCGAAGTCTGAGAAGTTCCCTTGCAGGGCCACTATGAAACCGTTCGTCGCCCATCAGACAAGCGTCTTGTAGAGGCTGCATGGTCCTGCCATGACCGTGACAACAAAGCCAGGCTCTGCTAAAGACGGTGATATCATCCTTCAGTGAAACTGACAGGGAAATGTCCAGGGCCTCCCCCCCATCTCTGTGAGGGTGTTTGCTTAATCGGACAGTGAGGGAGAACGCAAGGAATGGCCGCTGGCGGGGCTGCCACCGAAGGCATGTGTATCGCGGTCGCGCTCCCGCTCGCGATCACGCTCCCTTTCCTTGTCCTTGTCTTTGTCCTTGCTCTCATGCTTGTGTTTATGCTTGTGTTTGTGCTTGTGTTTCTTCTTCTTCTTCTTGTGCTCATGATGATGATGGTGATGATGATGATCCCCGTGCTTGGAGGCGCTCGGCTCCTTGCTGAATGGAGGCAGCGGCGTGGCTGGCATTGACAAGATGCTCTGCTCCACTGAAGGGGGTTCTTTACCTGACAAGGCAAGAAAAGGGCATGGAACCAACCCAGTGACCAAACATAATCCCAGAAGGGTGCATCACCTTGTCATCATCCTGTTTTAATGTCATTCATTTTACAGATTATTACTCTTTATGAAAACAGAACACAACTAATTCTTCCAAATATGTGACTAATGACCAAAGGATGAATTAAAATCAAAACTGAAAGTGAAAAGAAATCTGCATCTTCATTCCTACCTGGTGTGGATGGTCTCTCCAACATGTTCAGATGATGGTAAATGAAAGCCTGACTATCATGCACTGTATCCATGTCAATATCCTCTTCCTCCTGAGCAGTGAACTGTTCAGAAATACAAAATAAATAAATGCGATTTTAGTTTCAAACAAACCTTACATACATACAATATTTGCTGACAGACGTCCCATTAAAAAAAATATGAATGAGCCGTTGCTGTCAAGCCAAGATGCACAGGAGTCCTGGTACAGTCATTAAGGGTCCATCTGTCAGTTTGAAGAGAGGCCAGAATACAAAGATGGTCTGAAACCCCATGATTTCTTACATCCAGGTGACAGGGCTGATCTGTGGTTTTAATTTACCAGTGTCTACATTCTGCAGTACCTGAACAGGTTCTGGAGGGGACCCCAAAGGTGTCTCTGCCTTCCTCTTCAGGCCTTGGGGTGCTGGTGCTACACCATTGGGGGGAGGCTCCATGGGTAAATGATCCTCGTCCAGCTATGCAGACAGATTCAAATACGAATTTTGGTGACAAGCCTGTTCTCCATCTACTCACTTTAACTTTCTAATGTACAAATGCACACAGTTTCATTTTTTAAATTCATCATGGGACATATGTTTTATGACCACTTCAGTGCAAACAAAGTCAACCAAACCTATAAACACACAAACCCTATAAATCAGGTCATACACAGCTGTACTCACACTGGATGGAAAGCCAGCAATGGGTGTGTGGATGCTGCCATTGGCACAGAGCTCAATGGCACTCCCTGCTCCGCCCACCTCAGGCTTGATGATGGGGTTGAGCACAGCCTTTTTCTCCTTAAGGTTGAGCACCAGGCCCAGCTCTGGCAGCGGAAGGCAGGATGGCCGTGTAAGGCCAAAAAGTGTGTAGTACAGGTTCATGGAATCACAGCGGAGTCGCCAGTCATGGGATGTGCCTGCAAAACAAATGTACACACAAGTATGCAGTTACTGTTGTTGAGCCCATGCCTTAGAAACATGGGGTACAGCATTACCATTCACTCTCAGAAATGCCAGGGGCACCATAATCATTTTAACCGGGATGCTGAACACTGAAAGACAGAAAGCAGACCCAAAAGAAGAACCAAAGTTTTTTGCGCAGTAGAAATAATTAATTTAAAGATATTGATGGAAAGAGTTGTGAACCACATAAGGCACCAGTATAAGGACACCATCTGTATCAGTAAGAAATGTCATGCATTTTATTCAATAAATCCTCATGTCTTACCTAAGTTCGGAATATGCCAGGACAAAAAAGTTAAAGACTACAACAGCAGAAGACAATATAACATACGTCATCCTTATAAAGCAGCAATCAAACAAGGAAAAAAGTATTGTTTCCCTACTGGGTCTCCACAGACAGAGGCAACACACTTCAGAGTCCAGCAGAGAAATAGATGGAAACTGACACTGGATACCGGGGGGGTCCAGCAGACTACACATGCACAGTATGCTGTAAATGTTCTTTTACCAATAGGGTAATTTTATTACAATTTTAACAAATGCTTTCTTGGAGCTAAGGGGGCCTTGTCCTGACATTATCACAACTTGAAACTAGTGTAACATACAGAATTTGGTTCCAAAAAAATGAAACATTCAACATGGTTGCTATAGCCTTAAGTTTAAGCCAAACAAGATTTCATCAATATTAGGTTACGGAGCCAACAACATTCAAAACATGATCAACAGACTTGTAACTGGACTTAAAAATACTACATTTAATTTGGTCTGGCAGACAAAGCGAGACTTGGCCACCCACTGTTGTGGCAAACCTCAAAGCTGAAGTAAACTCATAACACAAAAGTTTACTATGTAGAAAGAAAGAAAGATAAATGAGTCCTCTCTGTCAGCAGTCACTGACAAAGCCCACAGCAGTTCTTTTCCTGAATCTTTCAAAACCTGCCAAATGTTGTGAAAGACCACATTTCCTTGAGTTCCAAAGAATTGTATCTCGGAATGAAAAGAAAGTCGTAAACCTCTCATCCCCTACTAGAACCCATGTGGGTTAAGTTTTATGAGTTTTTCCATGTCTTGGGAGAATGACTGAGGCCTCTTGGTTGAGGTAAAGTAGGCCTCTCACACAGCAAAACCAAAGGTTGATCTCGACACATAGTGAGCAAGACCAAGAATGGAGGGGGTTAAGGGGCCAGCCTGGAGCAAAGAGTGTAGGGCTTCACCTTCTGTTTGGGGTCTACCACTCACCAGAATTCATGAGCTTCCACAGCTGGTCCACCAGAGCCTCGTTGCAGAGCGATGACTCAGATGCTTTGGTGAACGGAGGGTTTTTAGCCAGCATGCTCAGGATCTTGTGCCTGAAATATAAACATTAGCAGGGCTGAATTAATAGTTCTATATGGAGCCTACGAAGCATTGAAATCAATTTAATTTCTCTGTAAACAAATGCTGAAACACAAATCATGCTCAGTTACTGAGCTTGGTGTCTAAGTGTCTACTTTAAACTGGACATTGGATTGCTATGTGCATTTTGTAACATTTGAAAAACATGACTTTTGAGAAATTCAAATTATTGTATACCAGTATTCACTGATTACCATTAAAGCCAAACAACAACATCTGCTTTTACTACAAACAGCTCACAAAACAGCCTGGTGTACTAATCTACACGTCACGGAGCAAAGCAATTGTGTGTCGGCATTTCAGTTAGCACAGAAGCGCCTCACTGGTCTGTAGGATGCAGTTAGGGCAGTTTGAATGGAAGCGGTCATTTTGTAACTGAATGACCCAGAATTAGATCTCACATCCTGGTGTAATACCTTTGATCAAGGTACTTACCCTGGATTGCTCCCAGAAAAAAAAAGAAAACTTCCAAGGTGTATAAATGGGTAATTCATTGAAAGTAGCTTAATTCATAAATCTCACATAAGTAATTTTGGAGAGAAGCATCAGTTAAATAATAAATCTCAGCGACTACTCTGAGTAATGAGGATGGCAGTACTAACCTGACATAATGTGAAGGGTCGTTCTGGACCATGTTGAGGAGCCACTGCAGCTCCTCAGAACTCCTGTCAACTGGCAATAAACTGCATGTTAGAAGGGCCACAGCCCTGGTGGCACAAAGAGGCTTTTTAGGGGCAAAGGGCAGCAGGTGTGATTGACATGGTTTGCATAAAAAACACAGTGGGAAGCACTGAAAATATGGAAAATCTGTAACCACACAGTGGAATGACCCAGCAACTGAGTAAGAGCAGGAGGCTCAGCTTAACATAAAAAACATATGTTAAAGCAGAGAGGTACAGGATTGGGACAAAGTCTGCTGACAAAGGGTAAACCACCAGCAGCACAAGCCTGCTTGTGGGACAGATGCAACTCAAAAAGACCTGAGTTTTCATGTTGAAAACAGCCTACAGGATGCACACATTCATTTCTGACTTGTACCTTAATGGAAAGCAATGACTGACGTCTTTGAGGTGAGCCTTGTAAAGAAGGTCAGGTGACGACCACCTCTCTGGAAACTGCAGCCTGTGTGATCTACGTGGTAACTGCTAGGTTTACACTGGCAGGAAACATGCAAAATATGCCTGTCTGTGCACCTCTGGCAGCCTGCTTTTCAGAGCATTGGTCTACAAATGACTTCTGCATGTCCAACAGACTCAGAGTGATCCCTGTGGACATTTTTTAAAGCTTGTCAAAAAATTAAATATGTATTATATGCATTACAACTCTTTGGATAGTCTCCCAAGAGTTAATTCTAGAAAGACGATTCAAATAAACACCAAGTGTGTTGTAAACCATGCTTTTTTCATTCATGCTGTTCAACACTGAGTTGTCCTTTTGACTATTTTCCACATAAAGTGCAATCAACATTTTTATAGTCCCTTTAAAACTAAGTTGGTGCACAAAAGTTTCAAGTCCTAAAATCAAAACCTTCCAGGATTAAACCAATCAATTTTATTATACTTGCTAAAAAATAAATCCTGGAATAAAAAGTGTCACGAGGGTAACAAAGCTCATTGAACTGCCTGTCGAATTCAAGATGAAAATAATTATGCATCTTTACATTCCATTTATTTAACCTAAACTTCCACTCTGTCTAATGCTAACTTATTTGCAAAAACGTAAGACTGTGGCTTGTTTGCATCACAGTTTAGTTAACAGTTTCAATGAAATGCAGAAGTGTAGCCAGTTAATGAACGGCAGCAATTAGGCTAGTTAATGTGAAGAACCACAACAGGTTAGTGTAGTGCAGGAATGAAAGTGGTTTAGTCTGTACCTCGGGTGTAATCCACAACAGCTTCCAATGCAGCAACGCGCACATCCACAAAGTGGCCATATTGTGCGTACGACTTAAACAGGGAGGGGTCGCTGGGGATGTGTCCGTTCTTCTGCAGCATTCGAATGGCTCTTAGGCAACTGGACAGAGTTGAACACAGGGGGATGGGGCAGCAGGTGGTGTCATGGTTAGAATCAACACTGGGATTTATATCCCTGTCCCCCTGTAGTAACCTTCAGCAAGGTACGTACCCTGAGTAGCTCCAGGTTAGAACACAAACCTCAAATTGTAGTTAATGTGGAGAAAAATTAATAAATAATAATCATTCTATAACCAATGCAGAAACCACAGCATGTTCATAGCTACTCTTGTCAAAAAATTAGCAGTTACTTCCTGCCATCAAAAATAATTAACAAATTATTTTGATTTAATTGAAACTGCTAAACCAAACAACCCAGCAGGCAGTGGTATGGGGAGCAGTTTAGAGTGTATACTGGGCATTTCTATGCTTTTATTGAGTGACCAGGCTGGCACTCACCTCACTTACAGAGAAGGCTTTTACAGAAATGTATGGAGGAGGACAGAGGTGAAAAGTACAAACAGTATATCACCCTATAACTAATATTTACACATTCACATTCATCATGTTCTGGCACCTTTAATTAACTTAGCAATGTGAACATGAATTAGGCCAAGGATTCAACCGTCAACAAACAAGATACTGTTGCAGGTCTCGGCTCAATGTCAGCACTGTCCTATTGGTCATTCAGCGGAGTGTGGCTGGTGGAGAAAAATAAGGGCTGATATAATATCATTCTGCCATGAAAAACTGATC
Source organism: Arapaima gigas (assembly GCA_900497675.1). Classification (NCBI taxonomy): domain Eukaryota; kingdom Metazoa; phylum Chordata; class Actinopteri; order Osteoglossiformes; family Osteoglossidae; genus Arapaima; species Arapaima gigas. The sequence continues at coordinate 955,300 of UFQX01000028.1, forward strand.
CTAAAACTCGAGCGTTATAATATCAATTGTAAATTTCTGTCTAATTGTACTTGGCTGGTCCCGTTCCAGGTGTGTCTTCAGTTATGCACACGATTAAGGGAGCTGCTAGATGAGGTACTGCTGAAATGGAATCCTTTTGCTGTCAAGAAGCATTGTACCCTTGAGCATTACCTGACTGTGATGGTGTTCCTGTAGCTGGGCAGCAACTTCTCCATGTTGAGGAAGCGTGTGATCTCCTCTAGTATGAGGCGCACATCGCCATTCAGGTTGTCCACAGTGCGGACCTCATTGCTGATGTTGATGGCCGGGGTCAGGGAGTTGGTCAAGGCATCAATCAGCTCAGCACGGTAGTAATTGTCTGAAAACTAAAAGAATAAAACAAATGAGGGAGAGGAAATCCTTTTAAAGGTGAAAAATTCTTCCTTATCCCTTACTGATCTGCGTTTCCTCAAAGGAACAATATGTACAGTACTGTGCAATAGTCTTAGGCATGCAACTTCAATGTCTGTTGGGAAGTATAGGTAGATTCTTATCTACCATCAGGGAGGTTTCTGACTGGTCCTAAATTCATTCTGCAGCCTGAGAATGACCTCAAACACCCAATCTCAGTCATACAGAACTATCTTCAGCAACAAGAAGGAATCCAGCAACAGATGGTCTGGTCCCCACAGAGCCCTGATCTCAACATGATCAAGTCAGTCTGGGAGGACATGCAGAGACAGTCAAAGTCTGCAGAAGAACTGTGGCCAGTTCCTCAAAATGTTTGGAAGAACCTACCAACTTCTACCTTAAACTGCATGCAAGTTTGCATAACAGAATTGATGCTGTTTTAAAGGCAAAGGGTGGTCACACCAAATATCGACTTGATTGAGGTTTTTTTTTTACTGCACTTTTTAGAAGGTTTATTGATTAATAAGTATTCATGGCATTATTTTTGGAACCATCCTTGGTTTATAGCATTTTTCCCACAGGTGCCTAAGACTTTTGCACAGTACTGTACACATCAGCCTCTCACTTGAACAGATCACGAGTCAGATTTGTGAAAATGAGTAATTGTACAATACCGCATTTCTGAAGAACCTTACTTGAACATTTTCAACTGAAAACCACATTTTTTGGGGAAATTTTTCGTTGCTTCTTAGTTGAAATTCTTTAATGTTTTCATGAAAGTAAGCATGGCGTCTGCATCACCCCACCTTGTTTTTCCTGTTGTCGTTATACTTGATGAGGTCCAGGATGAAGTTCAAAACCTCCTTTGGGCAGAGATTTTGCACATCTCTGAGCAAAGCCATTGCAACTGGCATGGTCTAGATAAACACAATAGATAAAGCGTAAATCAGTACAACAGGGCAGTTTATTACCAGAAGAAGGAAGTTTGTTTTACAATGGTCGTGCAGACAAGCACAGAATTATGAACACTAGACGTTCATAGGCTGATGCTATACATAATTTGCTGTTTATAAGCCATTTTCTGCATACTGTTCACATGAAAACCAAAATCTGCTTTATTTACAACATAATTTTATATAATTTTACTGAGGCTATAGTGCTATAATGTATTAATTGTTGATGTTTCACTGAAACAAAATCAAAGGTTTATGAGGGTTATTTGTCTTGTTTCTGGCTTAGTAAAGAAACTGAACAAATGTACAGATGGTCCCCACTGTACTGTAATAAATAATATAAACACTACTACAAATAACAGAAAAAAAATCATTAATGTGGACTAGTGTGATATAATTAAATGTTAAAACAGCATGCAGACCTATTGCACTTTTCATCTTTTTCCTGGTGTCACTTTAAATTGTTTGATCAACATGGGATGAATAAACAAAAGAAAAAGCTTTAATGAATACAAGTAACATTTATCTTAGCATTCTTATTATTAGTGTATTGCAAAACTCCATCCTTATTCTTGCCTATTTATTGATTCAGTAAGTACTCACTCTGTTTTGGTAACTGTTTTAAGATGCTGTGAGTACATTACAGCAGCAAATCAAAGTCCAATTGCAGTCAGAGGCCACAAAACATTGCTGTAGAAAATATATACAGTACTCTAAAAATATGCAACCCTAGCTCTCACAGAGATTCCCTATTTTTGTAAACTGTTAGCTGTGTATTTTGAAGAGTTATTGCTTTTAATCATTTTTATTAGAACTGACCTCTCATTTACCAGACAAAAATCAAATCTGTACACTGGTAAGGTACTTTGTTCAAAAAATACATTGAGATAAAATGCATCATTCTACAGTTATAGCAGTATGTCAGCAGGATTAAAATATCTAATAGAAAGACATGATCACAAATATATAGTGATATCATCGGTGCATCTAATAAGTTCGAGTATTTGATAAGTGGGAGGATACCTTTTGCAGAAAGTAGCTCTGAAAGTTGATGAAGTTGTTGGTCTTGACAATGTTGGGGCAACTCTTACAGCAGAACATCCGGGTGAAGAGAGACTTCATGGCAGGGGGCCCTGTCCATGTACTTGTCATTGAGTTTGCGATCTGTAGCAGGGTCACCAGAAAATCTTTTCATTAGCAACTGGACCACTACTCTATGGATCAGGCTGCAGTTCATAAAAATGGATTTCACAACTGCACTCATTCTAGGTCTTCACATCACACTTTGATAAAGCAGCAAATTGGCAAGCCTTACTTGGTACTATTGGGAGCTGCTGAATTTCAGAGATTATTAAATAAGCCTTGTGGAAATTGGTCATTTCAGGGGTAGAGAAAGAGAACACCAGCATAATTTAGGCATACATTGGAACTCTAGACAGCCACCAGTGAAGCTCTAGGTCAAGTATAAGTTGAAAACTGGTGGAGTTCTACTGCATCCTACCTTCTGCGAGGGCAAGGAGAAAAAAAACTTCTGTTGCCAGTCACAATGGGCACAACTTCCACAGATAAACCAAATATTAGATTTTCAGGACATGGATTTTCAGAAGGAGACTGTTATGGTTCTGATAAAAACTAAACTATCAAAGTAATCCTTGAGAGAACCCTGAAGCCACCTCAGTCAGCCCTAGAGCAGGCTGGTTGCACTTCACTGGAGTTTCAAACATAGGGCAGGCTGGTTCAAACATTGCTGGCAAATCTGTCTTATTGTTAAATCCTTGCTTTGCTAATCCTTTTATTCACAGTGACTTATAGTATTTATATAGCTGAATATCTTACTAGACACCTAGACACATTCAAAGTAACTACTTTGCTCAAAGATATTTCAGTAGTAGCAGGGAGTGGGGATTGAACTACCAACCTTTAGATTATAACTTTGCATGTTCTTAACCACTATATTACCTGCTTCCAAGACACAGCAGCAAATTATACAAAAGTGTGACACGAGTTGCACAGAGAGTGTAATATCAGCCTTTTTGCACATGAACAACCCATTTTTCACACCATTCCTCACCTTAGCCAGGCAGAAGCAAGCCTGCATGCGCACTCTGTAGAAGCACTGCTCCTGTTCCAGGATGTCTGTCAGAGCCAGTCTTGATGCTGGTGTGGGGAACTTCTCCAGTGCTGAGATGGCCTCCTCCTGAGCCACGACATCACGCTCGTAGCGCAGCTGGTACTGCCACATGAAATCAGCCTGCTCAAACTCCACCTTGCGCAGGATCGACATGTCCGGGTCGATACGGATCCAAAGTAAGGGTGAATCAGCACTGGTGGGTCATAGAGAAGCATGCATATCAGAACAACTTTCTTCCTCTAGAGGGTAATAAGAGTACTTTTACTGTGACTAACAGGCTGACCTAAGTGTACTTTAAGATCCATTTCCAACTCCATATACAGGCAATGTCCTCAGTATTACCACCTGAACCTGAATTGGAGTAGACAACTGTCCACAGCATCGCCAGCGACGCCCAGAGTACAGTAACTCTGGAGATTGCCCCTGATCCTCACCGTCTAGCTTCTCACCCTAGCTCAAAGAGATCAGTGCTGGCCTTTCTCCTGCATCTACTGCCCTGTCTCCTGTGAAGAAACAACTCTGAAGAATCATAATGAATGTAAATGTTTTTTCACATGGCTCTATAATGTGTATCAACCCTGTCAAATGAAACTTGCAGCACGTTGATACCAAGGAACTGCTTTTAAAGACCAATTGGCGGGAAAGAGCAGGAAGAAAAGCATGGGGTGTTATATGTGAAGAGCTAAATCACTCACTCCATGGCTGACAAGTCCATGTCTACCTCCTCTCCGTTCATCAGAGGAATTTTCTTTTTCTTGTTTCTAGGAAAAAAAAGTACTAATCAATCACACTCCAAAGGCAAACTCAAAAATAAAACTGTCATCGAGCCTTCCCTATAATGCACATATTCAAGTAACAAATTAAAGCTTTAGAGGATACCTTCTGCTCTTAGAGTGGCAGGGGATGTCATGTTTGAGGCTGTTCTCCTCTATCTGTAATGTATGGTTGAAGGATCCATCGAGCTCTTGCACGGTCACTTTTATTGGACCCTAAAAAACACAAAAAATAGGTTATTTAGGTATCAAAAACCTGAATGAAATCAAAATGCAGATGATCTGATTGCAAACTCACCACATATTTCTGGGTACCAGATGAGGTGTAATCTTGTCTTATTTCCAGCTCCAAAACATTCCTTTTTCTGTTGAATGCAAAACTACCAAAGAACTTCACAACTCCACTTTGATCTCTGTCATTGCAAATTAAGGAAAATGCAAAAACTTTGCAGCCTACAGCAGAAATGTATAAAAAGCTGTAATAGATGCAAAACGTCCATGAGTTAACAACAGGCTTTCCAAAACAATACTCATCAGTTACTAAAATTACAAATTAACTCAATCACTTATTCAGTGATGCAGTGGTCCACAGCATATTTAAAAAAAAACAACAAAAACCAAAAAAAAAAAACCAGGGCAATCACACAAACATTTACTTGTTGAAAAACTCAAGCACAGGATTGTATAGCCACACTCTCTTACATGGCAGACAGATCATTCCTGTGCCTGACTGGCTAGGTAAAAAAGGATACACCCACTGCTTTATGAGTGGCCCGATATCTTTACCCGACACATTGGAGATGGACTTTAGAAAGCCAGAAGTGGACACCAGCATCTGGCTCCACATATGTGACTGGTATTTCTGGGAGGAGGCCGTGCTGGCCAGGCTGAGAAGCTTGTTGAAAACCTTCCCAGCAGCATGCACAGAGAGATATGGAGGGAGAGAGAGAGAGAGAGAGAGAGAGAGATCAGAGACAACAGTTTACACTGATATTTTACTCAACTTCATTGATAGCTATGCTATACAACTTGATTTGCTGAACATTTGACAGACCTCGCAAATAATTTTCTGTCACAGACCTATTCTCCTTTTCAAATTTCTTTAAAGAGAGAACCTATCATTGAATTATTTATTTAATACTTGTTTTCAGGCAATGAGAAAGTAATTTTTTCTTTGTCCTGTCACTTAAAAGGAATTATGTTGGAGGAAAAATGGTAGTCAAAGGAAATGCAAGAAAAAGACCTGGCTTAAACAGGGTATTGCATGCAGAATTTAACCAAGATCTGGAGATAAGGCTTAGATCTGGTACAGTCAGCCCTGCACAGAGTTTGGTGACATAAAATGGCTCACCTGCAGCATGAACTCCATGCTGATCCTGTTCTCAATCAGCCTCATGACAAGATGGGCTTTGCACTGGAACATCTTGTAGTACTCCCAGGACAGCGTATGGGGGTGCTTGATAGAAAAGTGCAGGTGAGGAGTGGGGCTGGGGGGGGAAAAAAAAAAAAAAAAAAAATAGCTAAGCGTTACCTACAAGATTTTAGGAGCCAAGCCAATAATAAATTCTGTTTAGGGATGAATATGTGCAACTAATTTTTTCCCAATACTTTGAAAAGAATTTCTGTAAGAATCCAAATTACATTATAAATACAGAAGATTTTTAAAGTATTTTTAAGAGTAGCAATTGTTCCAAAAAAACCATAAATTTGAACTGTTTTTGGCGATTTGACTTGTCAAAGTAAAAACAGATACACAGGACTGGACCAATGTGAAACAGAACCCGTAATCTGCGTTGCCCAACACACATTGACACATTGACCTGCATTTAGCAGCATGTAATAAAATACTTTGAAACAAAGCTTAGCATGATGCTGTCTCTGTGCTTTGTTCTGGCAGACATGTAAGCAGGGACAGCCAGAGGCCCGCAGCTTTCACTTAGCATGACATCAACAGATGTATTTCGGCTGTGACCGGGTATGAACGAGCCAGGGGTTTAAATGTGGCTGAGGGTGGATGGTGACTGTTACTTGTCTTTCTCCTTGCCCCCACAGAAGGTAGGATGCAGTAGAACTCCACCAGTTTTCAACTCATACTCGACAATCTTGTCCAGTTCCTGTAGAAATGGGGGAGTTGGGGAGGATGTGTGACAGGCAGTCGGACCGAGCTAATGGAAACTGCTGACAATCTGACCTCACATCCTGCACATAAGCACACCTCACCTCTTTGATCCAGTGGCGATACTCATTCACACCAAATGTCTTCTTCAGGTAGAGTCCATAGATGTAGCCTGAAATCCCCTTAAGCACCCATTCATCAGACCTGAAATGAGACTGAACACTATGTACAAATTCCATGGCACCAAACACAAAGCAACCAATTAACCATGAAATTAATGCACAGTGGCCAATAAAATCAACAGTACCTTATTTTTTAAAACAAATAAAAAAGTACACACTTAACAAATCTAAAAGCTCTACCATGAAATAAGGTCGCCTACAAAATACGATACATATTTTCATCACAGAGACTGACAGCAACTGTTGAGTTGACATTAAGTTAAACTCAATTATATGCATTCTGGACATGGAAAAATTTTTTAGCAAACATTATTCCCTTCTTTCCTGGGAGGTCCAATAACTGTTTTAACAATGCTTTCATCTTAATGTAGTGTAATAAAACTAGTTATAACACATAATAGAGTTTGGAACTTTGCTTTACTAGGTGGTCTTTTAGAGCAGATTCAGGGCAAAATAACTAATTTGCTCATCATTGGTGGCTGCTTTCCATGCAACCCATACAGCACTTTGGGCACAAAAGTGACCCTTCCAGGCACTGATGTCTCACGTAGCTCACAAAGGTAAACGAGCCTCCTGAAACACATCTACTGGCTCAACATGAGTTCAGTCGTGTGTGGCTGTCTCCAATTACAGGCCTGAACAGAATTAAACCACACTATTAATTGCAAGCAGGTGACCGTTCTTTTTGTATCAAAGGGGTGGCTGCACCATTTTCCAACTGCGGAGCATAAAATACAAATAAATAAAATGAGTAACTCAAGCTTCCACATCTGATTTAGTTTTAAACACTTAGCAGACAGGGGGTGCATTGTTCACACTGAACAGACATTTGGAGACCTCTTGCGAAACTCTGGCATGACACCAAAAAGCAGCCTCATGCTGCAACAGCCCGGATGCCAGCCATTGATGCAAATCAATTACTCATATAGTAAATGTATAAATGGGTAATCACATATCCCAATTTTGTGGGCTCATTTCACTTGATGAACAATACAATTATGTAACCAGTGAATTTCAATTAGGAATTTAACAGCAGTATGAGAACTGGCAAAATGTGTCAGTTAGCATATAGAAAGCTAGCTGATGTCAGCGATGGAAAAATGATATTTACTGGTACATTTTTGACAATGAGTGGATGGCAGTGACTGCTTTTCAAAACATCTGCTCAGAAATAAATGTAACATATTAGCGATAAAATGCAATTAATAAAAAAAAAAATTCTCCAAAAACATCTGGCAAAGGGTCAAAGCTCAATGTTCTCTAAGGCTGAGTTGCACTCCCTCTTCCTTTAGAGGTTCTGAAAATCCTGCTAGAGCCGGTTCGGACTGCATCTCCGGTTACTCACCACGACATGCGGGATATGAAGCAGCCAAAGAACTGCTGGGACAGAGCCTGGGCCAAGCAGCGTCTCGTCATGGGGGTCTGGTCTATGATCATCGCGCTGTGCAACAGATTGGTGCTGATAGATGAGACACAGAGAACAACAGGTATTGGCTGTGAAGTGACACAAACTAGCAAAAGAAAGAAAAACAAGTGGCCAGAACATGCAGTTGTGTTTTTCTGCATCTGAAAAACAAGGTTGACTCCAGGCACAAACAGAGTGTTATTAATCAGTAACTTGCATATACGAGGCTCTGGCTAAACTAATGTGCACTGCAATAGATTTAACTAGTTACTATGAAAGTTATCAAATTATATTAACTCAACTATGAAGTTTAGCGACAGGACTTTCCCATAACTCATTTCTTATCTCTGTATACTTTTTTTGCTTTTGGAAATGTATTTAATAAACTGACTGCAGTTACATTATTTAACATTTCTCATTTAACAAAACCAATTATGACATTCACGTCATCCCCTAAAAGCATGACACCTACACATCAACTCGGAAGGGGTGGACACAGTCCTCTGACTCTGCATTCCATGAGCTAGTCATTTCTTTAAACTCTAAGGGATGCAGGCTTCACTAAGCGTGGTCATACACTTAGCAGACCCTGCTAATCCCCTGATTCCACCTACAGGCATGTAAAAATCTGACCATTGACAGGCACCCACGTGGCCATCAAGAAGAGCATTCCAACCCCCAACCCGGGACCAGGGGCTGATTTGAATTTTATGGGTCTCCTCAACATAGGCAGGCTGCTAAATATTAAAAATAATGGTTCCCATTTAAGTCAACATGACCTGAGAGGTACCTGAAAATACTCATAGAGGCGTAAGATGAGACTTCCACATAGGCTTCATCAACAAACACTGTCTTGAAGCAGGAGTATGGGTAACGGCAGGTGAGGATCTCCTCGTAGAACTCAAAGATCTCGTGAAGGTAGGACATAGAGTGCTTGAGCAAGGGCAGAAGCTGAGGTAAGCAAAAGTGTGTAACCTGGGGAAAACAGGTAAACAGGTCTCAGAATGTTTCAGTTGAGTCTATTCCAGTTCTTACTCATTGTTTAATACTGAACTGAGAAACGTACAGTATGAGATCACATCACACATTTGCTCATGCAACGGCATAACAGCAGCGTTCCCCAAGAACACAATATTTTACTTCACATGAATATGGAACCGCAAAAACAGAATGCTATAAAAGTATGTAACACCAGAAATGACAGATTTCAGTTTCAGAATCCAGTACTGAAAACTCAGCACTTTAGACTCTGTCAGTGCCTGCATTTCCTGCTCCTGAACATAACATTACGTATTAGTTTTAGAGCAGGAGTTCTTAACCAGGAGTCCATTTGGGGTCTGTAGATTGGCTTCAGGGGGTCCTTGAAGTACAGACTTGCTTTGAGAATTATCCTGTCTTACTAAACAAAAGTACGCCATGCTCTTACTCTATTACAATTCTATATAAATGTAATCAAGTTTCACTTTAATAAATTGCACTACTGCTCTGAATATATGAGAATTCTAAGAGCAGTCAGTCTTCATGACAGAGGGGTCCATGACCAAGGAAAGGTTAAGAACATTTGTTTTAGAGGGACTCACACAAAATAAGCTATACCAGCAGATTTTGGACAAATCTGGAATCGTTATGTCTGTCAAGACATTGAGCTGTAGGTCTCTGCAGAACAATGCTGACCCCTAGAGGCCTCAAGACCTGCCCATCTTTCCTATATTACCTCATGCATATAAGGGTCCACGAGGATCTCGAAGGGCCCCACAGCCAAAGAGATGTTTGGTGCAGCAGTAGGAATTGGCAACATGTAGTGGAATGTCTTCTTCCTCATATCATGGGTGTACACAGTCTCGATCAGGTCACCACAGGACACTGCTACCATGGACGCATCCACTGTGAACTCCAGCTTCCACGTACACAGCTCAGAGTAGGAGTCAACGCATGGGAACCAGAAGCTGTTTTTCACCAATAAGACACATGTCATTATTTCAGAATTGCTCGTCCTTTACAAACAACCTCAAGCCTCTGCTGCCATTGTTACTCTACACAAGTATTGTGATTGTAATTGTCACCTTATCCATCTCATTATCACCACTTACAATAGCTGCATAAGACATTTAAAACACTATTATATTACCAATACAATAAAACTGTTATCAATACAAAAAATACATAGTAATCAGTATAGTTGGTATTGTGGATAAGGACACATATGTAACCTGAAAGTTGCTACTACTTCCGCAATTCCCTTGAACATCGTATTGACCCTTAGTTATTACAGTAAATAGGTTACACTTTTAAAGTCACTTTGGATAAAACAAATCAAGAAAATTATCGTTCAGTTCCATGAGAGCAGTTGTCTATTTCTATGTACCGTGTTGAATTCTGGTACCCAAAGGAGAAGACGTGGGCCCCTCTCTCTGCCATGCTCCCCTCGACATCCGGCACCACGAAGTGAAGGCCGCCTTTGGGCTGGTCCAGGGAGAACTCAATGTACACCTTCAGAACCTTCATCTCTACGAAAACAATGACACAGCAACATTTCCTGCATGAAAAACAAGTACATAAAGTCTACTAACAATAATATTGCAACCATGGCCCTGAACCTGTCATTCACACACTCACACACCTGATGGTTGGCCATGCATCATCCTCTGAAGCAGTTTGCCACAAAGAACCCAAAGCCTTATAACAGTATTTAAATTAATCTGAGCTGCTTCATTCCACTTTGCAGCTGGGATAGAGCGTAAAACTGCAGAACAGATCTGTGTTCCCTATATTGGTGTGTGTATGTGCAGAGCAAACACCCAGAACTCACCGTCACCCTGCTTCCACAGCTCAGACGGAACCTTGATGCACAGTTCCCCGTTGCCAGCGTCAGGATCCACAGCACCAACCGCTGCTGTGTAAGCACTTGAGAAGTAGTTGAGGTTCCTCCTAGAGAGTGTCCATACTTTACAGTCATATAACCATACAGACTGTATATTATTAAAATAACTGATGCCACCTATAACTTGCATCATCGGTATCTGAAAGTTTAATTTCTTCACAACGTTTAAAACATTAATTCCCAGGTACAAATAACCATGGTGTGCTGTTTGAACATCTGCTACTATCACTGCATTTTTGTTGCTACTGAATTAAAGATGCATTTTATGTATAAAATGGTGTATTTAAATGCACAAAATGACTCAAGTAGCAATCAGAGGCAAAAAAGCCAAAAGTTATCATATGGAGGTTGAACAACCCATTTAAAGACACAGTAAATACTCACTGTTTAGACTCATGGTGACAGACTTCCAGAGTGGGATCGTTGTAAATAAAGGGTGCCTCCAGGTCGTTCACTCGAACCCGATATATTCTGCACTGCTTACTGCTGAGTTTAATGCGATTCAGGTTCACGACGGTGGGGAAGATGGTCAGCTCCACATATCCCTGTGAAGAAAAGCATACAATCATCTTTTAGAAAAGCTATTTCCACATTATTTTACTATCGCTATAAACAACATCATTGCCACTGTGCTACTCAGAACACATTTATGTGATATAATTGACAATATATGTAGTTCTTCAAGTGGGGGAAGAAGTAAGTGCTGGTACCCATTGTTTTGATGTTAGAGTGTGTGTGGGTCAGTGTCAGCAAACCATTAAGTATTAAATCTCAGAAACTCTGGGGTGAATATGGTAGCAGGAGATATTGCGGATGCTCAGAATATAGATTTCTTTAATAACGGGGGCACAAATTTTGAAAGAAAAGTAGGAAAGCAACGCAACTTGCACCCTGGGTAATGAAATGTAGCTACGAGAACTGTTATGAATAATGTCCGTCGACTACAGCGGTCTTTACTGGGATAGCAGTTCAGCCAGAGAATCTGGTCAGTCAGGGGCAGAAAAAACCAGGAGTTTATGAGTTCCAGTATGCAAGAGCGTGCAGATACCCTGTACTGCTGAGTTCCAACCCACAGTGAACAATGAACCCCCATCTCTTATCACATACAGGTATAAAGCAGTGTCAAAAGTGAAAAAGTAAAAGTAAAAAGTGGTATGACAGATGTAGAGTTTTACAGAGAGAAGTTACACAGGTAGAGAGTAGGAGAGACAGGTGTTCATAGTGAAGGTACGAATACACTGTGGAGAAGAGCGGCATTAAGGTGCAAAGTGGTGTCAATGGAACAGACACTTACAATGACGGATTTTCTCTGAAAGTTGATATTATTTATGCAGACCACCTGATGGGTTGTAAAGAGACAAAAAGAAATAGACATAGTTAATAAAACCACAGTATTCTTTCGCAGCACACGTGAAGGAGCTAGCAGGCTAAAGGTTCACGCTGCAATGCTAAATTACGTTTAAAAACAAATTCAATATGTTCTGTGGATGTTTAAAACATTTCAGGTTTTTCTCTACTAATTTGCACAGGTCGCAAGCAAAAGGGAATTAACAGAATTAATACTTATAATTTATATGGTCGCGGACTCTCGAATCCTTTGTCCTTCTTCCTGTTCATCTTCAGGTTTCAAACCTTCATGACTGAGTCCATAAAACACAATTTTACCTCACGGTTCAGAAGAAACTAAAAATACTCGGTTCGGGACACCACAAGTATCCCTTTTTTACCCCTGTTTATGCGCTTTGCTTTTGTCCCACTGTTGCTTAAAAAGTTTCCGTTGGGACTTTCAGCAATGTATATCTTTTTTTATAGATAGCAAAACTATGGCAAACTTAGATGTTCCGTTAACCAACTGTGACAGTTAGCAGTAGTGAGTTTCCATTCATTCTTTGTGTTGTCGATCAGTAAGGGAGCTTATTGCCACGGGATTGCGAAGACTGTAACAGCTATTGTATTTAGCAGATATTACTTTCTCATAAAAACAACAGAAGTACATACAGTTTCAAAAATATATCAACTTCGTTGTGTAGCCTAGCTAGCAGCACCTCAGTATCGCTAAACAGCGCTTCTCGCACTCGCAAACTGACGCCACGTTTTGAGTATTTTTTCCAATCATTTTAAAAGAGAAATCTGCACGATGCGTCCAAGTTCAAAAAACCGAAGGCGAATATTTCTCTACTTTTCCCATGTATCTGCACGCAGACCCTGACCGCTCAACGCCTCAGAGCGGTATGACTCCCTCCGTTCATTACACGGCCATTTTGTCCGTAACCTTTGACCTCCCGCGCGAGGGAGGGTGGGGCGTTTCGAGGGCCCGTTTCAGTGTGTAGCACAAAGGCCACTAGAATTTTCAATAGTGCCCCCTGCTGCCGCGGAGGGACAAATAAAAAACGTACACGGCTAAATAACAGATGGTGCGTTATGCTACTTTAATTCACAATTTACACGGCAGGACTGGCAACGCTACAAAAACACATTATAACATTAACTCCTAAGGAACATGGAGTCAGTACAGGCTTATTTTAAACTGACATGTCATTGGTTCTGTCTGATGCAGCAATTTGAACCTCAGTTAAGTTCAGCTGTCCAACACCATTCATGTCGGGTTATTAAGGCTGCCTTAAAGCAGATAAACTCCAGTGTTTGGTAGTTACACAGCCTAAATGTGTTAAATAAATATTCAGACTCACAACACATATTGCATATTATTAATGCACAAGTCTTTTTTTATTCACATACACACATTTGGAACAGAAAATATTACTTCTTGACGTAGTGGGAGGAATAAACCAAAGGTGTCTTGAAGTTCAGGTCGACACGGGCCTCCTTGAATTGTACACTTTTATCCCGTTTTGCATGGATGAGCGAGCGTACTTGGTGAGAAGAGCCCCTGTCGTTTGCTTTTCACCGCAGAGATCCCTGTGAGAGGACATTTTATAACATAAAACTTTCAACTGCAAATGACTATCTTCAAATTCTGTTTAAAAAGTGAAAATTCATAAATGATCACAGTAACTGCGTCATCGCAGCCAACAGGAGTGCTGCACTGTTTCACCTCTGCCTGCTTACTTGTTTCACTCACAAAAGCTCCGGTTGAGTCTCAGTTTTAACCATGATGTAGTGGAATAAACTCCCTCTGCCTCAGTACTGCTGAATCCCTAACCACAAAAGCCAATCCCCCCTGAGTGAGATGCACAAACTAAATAGCCACATCACTAGTTGTGCTTTGATAATCGCGTTTTCTATATCCAAAGCTCTTTGTCTGATGCGAATTGCCTGCCTCTTTGGAGAAAAGCTTCAGCTACAAGAATAAATGCCAGATTAACAATTTTAATTCAAACCAAAAGGAAAACCCTGATGAAAGACGCAAGCTGGAAACAAGGTAGGGTAAGAAATTATAAATGACACACCCTGCACTGGAGACATTATTAACATAAGGGTAATAAAGTTTGGTGACATATACCCACTGGACTATGACTGGTGTGTCAGTAGGGTGTTCTTCTGTTCAACAACACTAACAATACTTATTTTTTTATTTTATTTTTTTTTCCGGATCAGAATGGACTCACATTGACCATTGTCAAGCATCACCAAACTGCCCATCTCGACAGTTGTAATCTCGCCATTCATCCTTTCCGAATTTATTTATTTAAAAATATTAAAACACTACAATAAACAGTTAAAACCGTCATGTAACAACTAAAAACTCCACTAACACTAACAATACTTATGCACTAAATACAACCACCTAAAAAGTAATACAGTTTGGTGATACTATATACTGTGCTTTTACTTTTTACCTTTCCACTTTCTGAGCTGGGAAGCACAGTCAGTAGTTGTCCAAGTTATAGACCATCCATTTTCAGGAATCAACTAGACACATATACATTGTGTGCAGTTTCACACTGCAACAACACGATGGTGCAGTTGAACTGACCGAATATAAGGGGTGATATCATCCTCAGTCCACTTTTCTTTCATGCTGAAAAGGAAGTTGAAGCACTCCAGAGTATCCTCTGGCAGGTCTTCCGCCCGCAGGAGGGAAATGGTCTCTGGTCTGGAAGTGCGGTCAACAAGAGCCAAACTCTGTTGGCCAGAACAAACACAGCAGGACACCTGATAAACCTCCTCTTCCCATTAGCTACAAACTGCTTCACACAGCCTCTCCTTCTGTCGACTGACAGATAGACAACAGACAGAAAGACAGAGATTAGATCATGTAGACACAGAAGTTAGATGGGCAGAAAGATGCACAGACAGACAGATATTAAAGAGACAGACATATATAATAGATAAAAACTTTACTAATCCTAAAGGAAAATGCCATGAGGCCACAATCATTGTGCTGTATGTATGCTTTGGGAAAGTGTGCCATTCTTTGTGGAATTAAGCCTTTTGTTAAATAGTTTGTTAAATGCTCACATTTTTTTGCATTCTGTTGTGGCAAAAATGTCTTTTTTATTTTAAACTTAAGCTAAAAAGTTCTTATTAACATCATTGTGCTGTGGTGCTGTTACAGACTTTGTAGGAAAAAAAAATCATATGACTCTTTTTGTGTCGCTAATAAAGGTCAGACAGCAAGATTTCTTTGCCAGCGCCAAAAAAGATTAAAGATTGTCCAATTGTCTAAAAAAGAAAAACTGAAATTAATGGGAACATAAATCACCCCTTTATGAGCAATAAAAGTGGCCCGTTGACCAACTGAGAGATGTCCCCAAAGGCAGGGAGTTTAGCTTCAGAACAATCTGCAGCTGCAATGTACTGCACTGTGCTGTGAGCCATGCTACCTACCGTGAGCTGCTCCAACTTGGTGGTCATGCCCTCAGGTACACTCTGCTGCCACACCTCCAGGAACTCAGACAGGTTGAACTTCATGGCATTCTGCAGGAGCATCTGTGCTGTGGCTCGGCAAACTTTGTCCTCATCAAGGGCAAAACACACTTGACCTCCTGTGGGTCACATTCGATTACAGGTAAACAAAACAAATCGCATGTTGAATTTGTTTCAAAATTACCTCGGGCTGGGGATGAATGTCAGATTGGCTCTCGAAGCACTTCTACCTGAAACACAGCCCAATCACATCAAAGGCATTCTCTTCATTAGTTACACTAATCCAATGTCTTAAAAACGATAACTTTACCTTTCAAGAAATGTTAGACCATCTAATGTAGGTAGTGTATGTAAGGGAAAAAGCCATACAGAAAAACACCATTAAATGGAATTACTGTTACTAAAGAAAACACTAAAGGATGTTAGTGGAGTGACGGGTGGGTCCAATTGAAAGACTGAGGTTCAAATCCTCATTCCTGCTGTTGTGCCCATGACCAAAGCACAGTACTGACTCTGAACTGACACAGTAAGAATACACTGCTCTATGAATATATAAATCATGGTAAAGTTGACCTTCTAATGTTGTAAGTCACCTTGGACAAAGATGTCAGCTAAGTAAATAATAATAATAATAATAATAATAATAATAATCATCATAATAATAATTCTAACTTTATCTCTGCACCGAACAATTCTGAGAAATACAAGACAAAGATACAAAGTACAACATTTCTATTCTTGCCATTAAACGTCCATAAACATTTTAAAAACATAAAAGACAAAACAGAAATTTGAAGAAAACATTAAGATACCTTCTCATGTTTACTTTATAGACTATGATGGAAATCTATCTTTAAACATGACTACTTTGAGCCCATACCGTCATCATTGTACCGCTGTCCATAACAGTTCAAGCAGTGTTCGATCATGTCTCTGAAAGGCACAAGAAAAGTGCAGGTTGCAATGTGAACACTGGGGCTGACTGAATGACTGTAAAGACCTTTCAAAAAGGGTCATTTATTCCGGCGCAACAGATAAAACAACAAAGTCAGCTGAGTACAATTTAAATGGCATAATAGCAGAGGGACACATTGTTATTTGAGAGGACCTATACAGACAATACAGACAGAGAGCTATAATAAGAGATTTACTTTGGCTCAAGAGGGCCGAGTTCCTGCAGGCTGTAGTCAAGTGGGACTCTGTTGAAGGACCACGACTCTGAGTCCACTAACTGTGCAATGAGGCCGAGGAGCTTCATTTCGTAATCAAAGTCTAAAATCCTCCAGTACCCTGCAGGGGACACAGGAGCAGGACCAGCGATCCATGAAAGAGAGACATACTGAAGAATCATGAATCTCAAGGTTCTGGTGATAGGTGTAGGACATGGGTAAAAACATACGATTCTGAGGGACTTTACCCTGCTGTTAATTTCACACTCTCTAAGATGTGTGACAGTGATGAAAAAACAGGTTGCAGTGAATATTCTCTGATGAAACATTAACTATGCTAAAGACAGCAAACAGTGAATCATGCTTACCATCAATTTCACAGGCATGGATGTTCTGCAGATGTGCCACAATCTCCTTCTCACTGGCTTGCACTCTATCAAGAAGGTCCTCCATAGTGTACTAACACAAATCAAAATGAAAAGCAAACGTAGTTGTGTAAATATGACACAGTCGTGTAAATATGACAGATATATGATAAAACCATGTAAAGTGTCTCAATTTGATCATTGCTACTCATATCACAATTGCTGGGCCCCCCTTTAGTAAACTTTTCACTACATGTCATCTACAGCAGCTTTTTTTATAAGCCTGAAATAAAAATACTTATTAGTTGGTCAGTTTTAAATGGGCCAGACAAGAAAGGTCTGCAGGAATTAAATAACAACAGTTTACTGCTTACCTGCTTCATGGTTCCAGAAACATTAGATGTATTAGCACAGTAAAGTGAACATAAGCTAGAACTCAGAGCAAATGCAGTATTATGTTTCTAAACATATAGAAAATAGAATTTCCTGGAATTTAATTTTTAAATTGTGATTCAGTAAATATATACAGCAATACCGGTCCCCATGACACAATGGCTGGATTATGAGCAATAAATTTAGAGGCAGAATTAAATGTATTTTACTGTTGAAATAGAATTAAAAGGACACTGTGTAATAATTATTGTCAGTATGATAGAGTATGCTCATCTGATCTGAGTATTAATGATTTTCAGGTGCAACTTTGTGGGTCTGTGAACATGTTATTTTTCCCCTCATTAGAAAAAATGGAAATTTTACTGAGGGATAACAGTTGCCCACCTAATGAGTTCATCTCATGGAACAAATTAGGCCCATTATGTGGGGAAAACCTGTAGAGTAGCTATTCAGTATTCCTCCTTTACTTCTCTAATATATCTGTACAAGCAACCCATCTGCAATGACGGTCTGATTATGATAGAACTGCATTCAAGTACATTTTGAATCATAACCACACTATTGAAAGTTGAAATTGCAGAAAAGGCTTGTGTTGGTGAAACACATCTTACCCCTGGTGGATTCCGGTCTGAGTTCTCATCTGTTCTGACCGAGGGCCCTTCATACGGGTTCTCCATTAGCAGTTTCTTCAGCTTCTTTAACTTGGGCCGTTGCGGCCTCAACTCCCAGTAGCTATTGGAGAAACCCCAGATCTAAACAAAAATCAGTCCCACAAAATGAAATAGTTCAGTGGAAAAGCACACTGCTTGCTGGAATTTTCTGGAAGAGTCTGATAACATAACAGCAGACAAACACACATAGAGCATCTCACCCGTACGCTGCCGACGTCCTTTTGTTTGTAAGCAAATTCAACGAAAGAATTAAGTAATGTTTTAATTCCTTTCAACAGCACAGTGCGCTCAGTACATTTTCCTCCAAAGTGACTTTCAGTGTTAGGTTTGTATACTAAGCTATTAACTTACCGGTTTCTACTGCTGGGTATTTTTTCCCTAAAGTGATTCAAGGTTACTATAGCAGGAGTCCTCAGAGTGTAAGATAGCAACTGTAACAACTAGGTAAAATGCTGCCTATTTAACTAAAGTTAAAAAAAAAAGTTTTTTAAACTTCCCAGCATTCTCTTATTCTTGTCAGTTGATATTATTATTTTTTTATTATTATTATTATTGTAATAATAATAATAATAATAATTTTAATTTTGTATAGGCCATTTAAAAGCAGCCTGTCAAAGTACTTTACAGTAAGACAGAAGGTATAATAATAATGTATCAATAATAGTTACAGTAAATTACAGCACTAAAACAATAAAAAAATTAAACAGCAAACTGACAGGGTATAAGAAAAATAACAGTAAATTAAATAATGTGAGAGATGGGGAGGGAAAGAGAGGAAGGACCACAAAAGTCAGTGTTGTGACTAACAGGAAACACTGAGAGAGTCATGCAGAATTTGATCTCAGTAATGCATTACTGACAGCTACTTCAATACCAGCTTTAGTGTGGATATAGTTTTGAGTGCCATCACTATAAAAATGATAGTTCAAGTTACAAGTGGGAACATGTACACCCTAAATAGCAATGGATCTTGTACTGAACCTTGAGGAACAGCATTTTAAATCACTAAATTCTGATTGAGACAGACAGGGAAAACGCAAACGCGTTTGAGTACAACAACTGCAGCCAAAGACAGTTTCCAGACAGAATAGTAAAACATCACGATTAACAATTTCAAAAGTGGCACCGAGATGTTGGAGAATACCAGTGGTTACAGAATTAGACTTTGTTTTCTATAGCGAACCGCAAACTACCTGTGACTGTACAAGCTGTGGCTCCGTCTGCTCTCCATCCATCTCATCTGGGGTGCTGCAGCCGAGGACGAAGAGCAACAGGTTGGAAGTGTCTGCGATCTTCAGGTCATATGTTTTGGATTCAGTGCACAGAACTGCGTGCTCGTCCCTGTCTCCCCTGATGGTAAGACTGTGGGACGACAACAAAATAACAAATTAATGTCTCCACCTGAGCAGTGCACCTTTTACCAAGCGTGCCTAGTAATAGTGAGGAGGGGCAGCGGGTGGCACAGTGGATAAGGACATACACCAGCACTTGTAACATGGAGGTTGCTGGTTCAAGTTATACTTCCTACCCCTGCACTCTTGGTCAAAGTTAAATTCTATGTATTTGGCTAAAATAATGTACTATAGACATAATCAGAACAATTGAGCATCCTTCATAAAAAGGTTATAATCTTTTAAGACACCATGCATCACCACGTATGATGGACGTTTCTCGAAGGTATGTTGGAGGTATGCTGACGGTACCTATGTCCAGCCTCGATATGCGCACACAGAGTGGGGTCGAGCTCCATCAGACAGTAGTCCCCCGAGGACACATTGTCTCCGAAGGATAGGCAGTGCACTGTGGGGTGCAGCTCCTCCTCCTTAAGCTTCGCTATTTTCACTGTAGCACGTGCCTCCTCTAAAGTCCTCATTTCTCAAAAAAGTGCTTTAAAAATATTAAACCTTTAAAACCACGAATATTTCAACACACACTTAGAAGACCGAATTAATCTATTGTCCCAGAAGTGAACTCAGGGACATCTTCCGCATTTGAGTTTTCCCGCGATGTCGCCCGGAAATGCGTAAAACGTTTTGTGATGACGTAACGAACCTCACGAGCGATTTAAACGGACAGTACAGTTTTGTGCGCTTCAAAGTTGCGATTTACCTTTTGCGGTTGTGCTGCACATGTAATAAATGAATAAATTATAAATGTCTCCCTTAAATATGTATTTAATAGAATGTCAACCGCATGTTGCATCAGCTCGGATTATGGCAGACATCCAATTCAATAAAAAAAAGCATTGAATCCAAATATTCGGTCAGTTCAGTGGTTCAGCTGAAAAGCTCTGAAAGTGTAAATGTCAACACTATGGCCTTTTTACCAGAAGGTTTTTGAGTCGAGTTCCTGATAAACTTAATCGATCTGCTTATTCTGAAAATACCCAGTACCACCAGTTGCCTGAGTTGAACCGGTTGTCCCTGCGAAACACATATCAATGTCTTAAAAGTTAAGGAAAATAACCGAGTTGTATTGTTAAGTTAAGCCTTAGTGGTTTTGACTTTGTGTGTGTTTTGTACGTCACATAACATTTCCTTTCAAACACTGTTAAGGATTGAAGTCCAACGGTTTAATTCTTGGTGACTTGTGTTATTTTAGGAGCTTCTGGTTTATACACTTTGGTGTGTATTTTAACCCATCTACCTGTATTTTTAAAGCGATTTAAATGAACGTGATGGATGGAATGGAAGTTAAGTTAATCGCAACCTCATCTGTGAATTCATTTTTTAAAAAACTGTGTCAGTGTATTATGGTTGTTGGTTACACCGTTGTGGCGTTTTCAAGAAATACATTTTGGTTTGTTTTAAAAACTTTGCTGGAAAGTGATTAAGTGGAGAAAAAAAATCCAAAAGACATATGAGGGACACGAAAATGATATTTTATGCTTAATTTCTGCATTATTTTTATGGGACTTTTATCTGCACCGCAAAGAAGGAATTTTTTCAAATCAAATACCTATTAAAATATGAGAATGTTCCACATGTTAAGCACATGTCACTTTAAACTGATCGAATTCCCAGAGAGAACATATTGAGCACGTTCACACTATGGTAAGTGAAACACACACACACACACACACACACACACACACACACACACACACACACACACACACACACACACACACACACACACCACGCCTTGCTGATCGCCCTCCTCCCATCACTGCTCTCCAGCGCTTTAAACAACGTGCTGCAGCCTCGCGCTTTGAACAAGGTGCCGCGCGCCGTCGTCCGGGGGACGTGGAGCGGCGACCGTAGCTGCGGTCAAGCCCACGGTGTGCAACCAAAACACAGCCGCTGCTGACCGACTCGTCGTCACATTTTAATGTATGTATGCGCGCACGAGTGTGTTTGTCGCGTTGGAATCTGCGCCGCGTGCGCACCGATTGTTGTCCAGAGTGCCACTCGCTGGCTGTTGGACGGGGGACAGGCTGCGCCCAGGGAGGCGATCACGTCAAAACGCGAATTGTTTGTTGTGCTCCACGAGGCACTTTCGAACCGCAGTATATTTACATGTGAATGCAAACGTGTCTGTGGAATGTTGCACTGTATGCGATATGTATGTGGACTATTATATTTAATTTGTATTCATGCTTCTGCAGCAGTCCTTGTTTGGAATTCACTATTTCCAATTAATTTTTGGCCTAAGCATTTTAGTGGAGCGATGTAGTAAATAGTGACGCGAGAAGTCGGACTGTCGGGTACAGTTTGCTGCCTTTCATGTTGCGCTGCCCCGCTCTCTTTGGCATTTAAGTAAATATTGAATTCTGTCAAAAAACGCACCGCACGTCTTATTATACAAGATGTGCATATATGCGAAACACCAGAATGTGTACAGGTGCGGCGAAACGGGCTTCGCAGACGGCACGTGCCATGTGCAGCATGTAGCCCGTAAGCTCCAGCTATTTGTTTCTTCACCGATGCGTGTTTGTTTTTCGCAGAGCCACACGGAGATGGAGGGCATCGGGCTCACGATGCAGAAGAAAGCCGCGGAGCTGGAGCGCATGGCCGAAGTGCTGGTCACCGGGGAGCAGCTCAGGTGCGGGCACAGTAGCACGGGTTGTCCCAAATGCAGCACCATGCATGTGTTGAAGCACATGTTAGTGTACAGTGGGAGACAGAGGTGGGCAGTTGTACGAGTCCCACTGTACATCACCATGCCCTGGGTCTTTGTTATGTTTTTGTCATGAAGTCATTTGGAATGGGTTCTCTAATATGTCAAATTTGGGGGGGAAATCTTAGAAATGGTAAACTGATGAACCGTTTCAGAAACGAAAGAGATTTTTAAAAAGCGAACAATGACTGCGATGGCAAAGTGAGCAGCGCTGCTGCCTCCCAGTAGGGCTGTCCAGGTGTGGGTTTGAATCAACCTCAGTCTGTGTGGACTTTGCATGCTCTCCCCTTGGATGCGTGGGTAGGTGTCCTGGTTCCCTCCCATAATCCAAAGACCAGCGTTTCAGGTTAACTGGTCACTTTTAATTGCCCATAATGCATTAGTGTGTTTGGTCACCCTGCAATGGACTGGCCTCCCATCAGGATGTAGTTTCATACCCTAGCCTCCAGTGATTCTGAGATATTCTCCAGACTGCTGTGATTCTGATCAGGACACAGCATTTAATGATAATGGTTGGATGAAAAGATATATTTTCTGTGTGGCATTTTAAATAATCGTTATCAAAACAATCTTTTTTACATGTAATGCCAAAAAGAGTTATTGAGCTGATTAGTGAGGTGAGATGTGTGTTTCCTGGCAGGAGATGTGGTCGATTGCCATCCGATGGAAAAACAGGTTGAGGTGTGATTGCTTCGTGGATGAATCCAGCCATCAGTGAGGTTAATTTGTGCTTCTGAGAAGGACCCATACTATCCCCTGAATTGGTGGAACATTGAGTTCAATAGGTGACTTAACAAGTGCACTGCTGAGCTGTTCCATACCTGGACAATTTTAGGTTCTCTGATGTAGAGAAGCATGAAGGGTGGTGACAAACTCAATTCAGTGAATTTGTTGGCAAATTGCTGACTCAGTGCACAGTTAAATCATTTTATCATAGACACTGAAGGAGACAGTTATACATAAAATTCATCTTCGATCTGATTACTAAATGATATTAGTATTATTCACTGTAACCTGGCATTGAACAAGCGGTAATAATAATAATGGATGGAATAATTATTGTTGTAGCAGGTAGCATAGTGCTAAATGGTATGAGGTGCAGATGAAGGATCCTGAGTTCCAGTCCCCACTTCTGCAGTAGTTCCCTTCATCAAAGTACTTACCCTGAACTGATGTGCAGTAAAACTTACTGAGCTATATAAACAGGTAAGTAATTGTAAATTGCTTGAAAAATGAGCTAAATGAATTAATCTTAATAAATGGTACTATTAGCAGAGTTTGAACTGGAGATGTTGTAAGACACTGTGGCAGGTTTGCAGTTTAGTGTAGATAGCATCAGTTTCACTTAGACAAACCTTTATGCAATGCAAATGATCACAGTGGAGCTGAGAATTATCCAGCTCTACAAGAGTTATGAAATGAGTCTCTTTTCAGTGGGATGCCAGTTACTTCTGTTTCATCTAGCAGTTGAACCAGTTCTTCATTTGCCCCGGAAAGGTCATCATTAGCCTGAGATGAGATGCTTATAGCGACCACAGACAAAATGTGGAATGTGTCACCTGAAGACTTAGCAGGAATCTGGTTCTCATGTGCTGTTTAAGCCCTGATGCTCACACGTGGGACTTGGGAGAAATGAAAACGCTTGTAAATCTGCCAGCAGTATAGGCCGTAAGGTTCAAAGCCCTGTCTTAGTGTAACAAGACACCTTTGTTGAGTTAATGGAGCGTAAACTGTTGTCAGCATTTTGCTCCGGCTTAGTTCAAAAGTAAAATTTTCACCCACGCAGACGCGCTATGTTGAATAGTGCCGATTAACTTTTGGAGCTAGGGCAATGAGTAGCTTAGGTGGCTTCAGGTTCCATGGTGATACCTAACCTGGACTTGTAACCCAGACTTTGTGGGTTCATGTCCCAGTAGTGTTTCTTCTGCACCCTTATATACTTAATCTGGGCTTCTTTGCTAAAGTGTCTTTCATACTGGATAAATGCTTGTTTAGCAGCACTCATTTGAACCCATGCAAACACCAGGAAAGTAAGCAAACTTCCCACAGACCCCCTACATTATACTGCACAGCCCAGAAACTGATATCACCAGTGCTACCAGACTGCTGCACATTGCAACACTGTTATAATAATGATAATTTTGTTTGATACTCATGTACAGAAACCCAAAGATCCAGTAAATTCAAGCTGGGTGTGATTGACTGTAGGTGAAAACTAAGATAAGTCACATGATGCACTGGTATTTAGTTAAGGAAACATGAGACAAGGAATAAGGTGAACAGTTATTTTTATATGTTCATAACCTACCACTTTTTAAATATATGGTACAACACTGTGAGGAGGCAACATATCTAAGGTAATGTTTATTGGAATACTCATCTTCCCAATTAAAACTAGTCTAATTAAATAATGGGAACCGGATCTTGGTGTCACTGGAGACGTAATATCTTTCTAACTGAAATTCAAGAAGTGACAAGAAATGTCAGTATAAACTGAGTGTTTGGATTAAATCCTTAAGACTAATTGCAGGAGGCACCAAGGTGACTGACTCCAGTGTCTTCTGTATGATGTCATGAATGTCCTTTGGAAGCACTTTATGAGAATAATAACTTTGGTGCCAAGCTGGCTCAGGCACGTGCGTCTGCAGGAGGAAAAGGGGATGCAAAGTCGCCCTGAGTTGACATGGAGAAGGTGATTAAAGCAAAAAGAATGCAGGCTAGGGAGGAGGTGGTGAGGGTCCAGGGTTCTTCTGTCCATTCTGCATTGCTTGTCATGCATCAGGAATCCAGGAGCTTATAGTAAGTCACCGTAGAGGAACTAAATCACTAGTTGCTTCTGTTTATGTCTTCAAAGAGCAATTATTTTGTATGATTTCAGGAACCCACTAGGAATAATACTTTAACACTGTACAGTGAAAGCAGTGAGTTGTGAGGCCCTCTGTCATTGCAGCTGAAAGTAATGTGGACAAAATAAAAAAAAAGTCTGTTATATTTCTCTAAAATATGGAGATTCCATTCCCTTTGGGCTCCTAAATTGCATGCATTCTGACCAGCAACACAAAATAACACTTATGATTTCAGGGGGAGTGAAAAGTGTGTTATATTTATTGTCTTTTCCCACTACTGTAACATTGTCTAATGGCAAGAAGATGGAAAGAGGAATGTTGCGAGTTTTCATGGTGAGTGTTGCCTGAGTATGACTTGTGGGAATCTGGGCTACCAAAGCAGACCTGAAGGTGCCCCACAGTCTGGGCTAACTAATAAAGACACCATATGTCCAAAAAGAAAGCAAACTTGAATAGAAGTTACCAACTCCCTGGGTAAAGTAAGAAACCATAAGGAACTAGGTTAAACAAGGAACAGGAGAAACCTGCTTATTCTTACATAACAATATTAGGTGTTTATTAGAAATATATCATAATACCATTAGGAAAGATGACGATAGAATGCCATTGCAGGAAGAATGTTTCTTTTATGGGCTTCCAAGGTCATTCTGTCTTTTGCCTTTATATCTTATAATATCTCAAATCATAAAGTAAGCGCTTGCAAGGTTCAGTTCTGCAGAGGAGCACAGAGCTGTTGCGCGCCTGGGCAAAGTCCTTGAAAGGGTTATTAAAACAGAAATATCATCACACAGAAATATGCAACATGAGTGGTGAATGGAAGTATGCGTCATTAAATATACTCTGTGTTTTCTTTATCCTGTGTAACATATTGCAGTACCAGGTTTTGTAGGGTAATGGATTTCTCGTGCAGGTGAAAGTCGAGGACTGATACTTTATTTAAACAGTACCTAAAATGTAGCAATTTCTTGCAATTAGTATGAAGTATGGAATAATAATATTATTTACTATTGTTATATAAACATTTTACATGTCATACAAATCCCTCATATGTTTTGCATGTTATTAATCCTTATCTAGAAAACACATTTTTTCAAGGCAGCTGACAATATTATATAAGTAAATTTACAGCAATTAGCTCATTTGTACACCAGAGTAATTTTTACTGTACAGTTTAAAGTACTTTGCTCAAATATGCTGTAACAGGAGTGGGGGCCCAACCCAGGACCTTCAGGGTACAAGGCAAAGCCCTGAACCACTATGCCACCTTCTTTTTTTACTCTTACTGTTGAGAAATAAGCTCAGTCAAATAGTTTAATGAAAGCACAGTACAATCATGTTTTCTGATGCTCTAGAGTTTCATGTGATCCACGATGTATCATCAATCATTCTTTTACTGAAGTGAAATAAAAGCAAAATGGACTGTGTTTCTTTGTACACAGTGCAGTTTTATATTTTTCCAATATTAAAAATGACTCTGGCAGTGTATACCTGTTATGACTAAGCACTGGTATTTTATTTTGGCACAATGAGTCATTAAAGGTTTCATATGTGACCGTCTTTGGTTTCAAATGCATTAGTGTTGTTGAAATAATAAAATGATCTGTCCCTGGAAATGGCCATTTTGTGTCTGCTTGCATGAAGTGAATAGAGCTGTATTTCCGTGTTTCTTTGGATGTTAAACATTTGAACTGGGCTTTTTCATTTGTTGGTTACTTAGTGTTAACTTTGGGTTTTATCGACATAAGACTATCAGTAGTATAGCTGTTACAGATAATCACTTGTAACCTGAAGGTCGCTGATTCGAAGCCCACTCCTGCTATATTAATTGTATGAAACCTTTTGTGGATTTAGTTCCCTGCTGCTTTGATTTAACATTGCAGTAGTTTGAATATATACTTTAATATAATTTTTTGAGCAAGTAGTAAATGGTAATTATTTTTTGCTTATTTATTTTGTTGCCATTGCAAGTCTGTTTTTTATTGTCAGATTTCATGTCCTGATTTACCTTGTATACTGCCTGGACAGCTTTTTCACATTCTTCACATTTTTTCACATTTTTGTCGCTTCCTTTTGTGAGTCAGTACTTCCCAATTTGTTTTATGTAGGGCCAAGACATTATAACTCAGAGGGATGTATGGAAAAGTGTGCTGAAATGGACATCAATTTATAGTAATAGATGATGAATAGTACTACATCAGCACTGAGATTGTTTCAAAAAGTTTGAGATGTTTAGATGGTGAAAATTTGCGTGATGTTTTGTTGTACAGGCTCAGACTGCACGAGGGGAAGGTCATCAAAGACAGAAGACATCACCTCAGGACCTACCCCAACTGCTTTGTGGCCAAGGAGCTGATTGACTGGTTGATTGAACATAAGGAGGCCTCTGACCGTGAGACGGCCATCAAGATTATGCAGAAGCTCCTGGACCAGAGCATCATCCATCATGGTAGGAATGACAAAGATCTTGTAGACAGTATCTATGAAGGCTTAAGACATCAGTAACCCGTGAAGCTGAAGTCAATCCTGGACAGTTTGGACCTTTCCTGACTCCATGAATGCTATTTAGCTAACTGCACTTGCTGTCAGAGAGAAGCACAGTCATGGTATCAGTCAACAAATTTGACTACGCTTGGGCAATAATTGTATGGGAGGAACTCGACAGAAGAGTGAAAGCAAAGTAAACACGTGTTCTTCATCTGTGAGAACTGCTGCAGAAGTGATGGGAAGACATGGCTCCTCGTGTTCTTATCAAAATGTTAAATTATTTTCTTGTGAAAGATGACTAGGTACTAGCAAGTATATTCATACTTGTCATTGGTACTGTAGATGGAGAAAGCCAGGCTCCAGGGTAACCCTAACAGACTGTCATAAACACAGTACAGAAAAGACATTAATGAGGACTGCCACTGTTTGTGTCACGGGGGACTCTGTGTATTGTAGTTGAGTGATGTGAAATGTCAGCAAAATGCTGTGATTATCAAAATCATTACTGCAGTACAAACATGTTCACAGACAAAATTATACCCTTCTGTTTTGCAGTTTGTGACGAGCACAAGGAGTTCAAAGACACAAAACTGTTCTACCGTTTCCGAAAGGATGACGGGACCTTCCCACTAGACAATGAAGCCAAGGTGTTCCTTCGAGGACAAAGACTGTATGAAAAGTAGGGACATATTTTTTTTTTGCTGCAAATGCATGGTTATTATATAAATGATTTTGTTGTACATAGTAACCTTAAAAAGCAAATTGAAACATATATGTAATGAATCAAGTTGCTGGAAGGGTGAGGGGTGTGGTGAGCGACAAACAGCCTTTCTCAATAAAGGTTAACTGTCATTTGCAGTGTTTGCGTTTGTGGGTTGAAGCGTAGCTTGCTTCCTGTGTTTTGTCTATTTAAAGTGTAAAGATTAACTTTTGTAAGCCAATTCTAGGGTTTTGTGCGGAGCGTATGATTAGGGTGCTCCCTGTTTTTTGATAACTTTAGCAGACTAATGGTTTCCATAGAAACCTGCTGTCCACTTGCCCACTTGGGACTTGCGAGAGCAACTCTGGTCTGTCGAGTCATTTATTTGCAGGTATGGCCTCCATTTTCCTCATTTGTCAGTGTGGGAAGAAAACGGCAGAAGCAAGTAGCGAATGAGTTGGTTGTTTTTTAAATGATCATGTTTAGCAGATTCTTGCATGGGAAACTTGGTTTATGGAGAGAAATGTGGAAAAATATATATGTACCCACAAATAGTCCCACAGCAGTATGGAATTAATGTTAAACATACAGTACCTGTTAAAAGTTTAAGTGTACTTATTGAAATCTGTTTACCATATTTAAAAAATAGAAATATTTTGCAACAATTTTTTTTAGTTTTATCCAAAAAAATAGATGTTTTCTGTGTTTCCCTTGCTGTTAAACGCATAACTGATCTATCTTGCATTAGGTCGCTCATGCACCATTTTCAAGTGGTGTGAGAGTATGTTACAGTACCGTGTTGTACGTGCATTGAATGTTTTCTCCAAAAAAGCAGCCAAAACACAAGCAAAATTTGTGGCCTGGCCCTTCGTCTCACCATGTAGTTTTACTTTTCAGCTTTGCTTTTTATTTGTCCCAAGTGCAGTGTTACTTTTCATGATGTATTCTTTGAACTTCTGAATTTACATTACTGTATAAAGTCTTATAAACTGTGCAGCAGTGTAGTTGATCTGATTATTTGTAAAACATTTTCTTTAAAGTAAGGTTTTCACGAGTAAATTGAATAAAAAATTGCATATATGCACATTTCAGGTTAAGTTAATCTATGACACTACACAAATCTCCATTTATGCAATATACTGTATTAATGTCCTTGTATAGTACTGTTTCGTAAAGTTTCATTTCTCAGGAAGCATTTAGAGCACTAATCCGGTTTTTATTGTACCTGCCTGCATATCTGTGGCAATATATCTGATGTAAACATTAATTTGTACTATTAAAATGCAATATAATGGCTGGAAGATGCATTGGTCCAAAACAGCTTTGCATATGAAATGTATCATAATGCCAGTGTAATTCAGTGTAACTTTTAACTATGCAGATGACAGCGATTTGCAGCGCAGCTGCTGCAACTATGCCTTGCAGGCATATCATGGAAAAGCACAAGTGAAATCTCCATGTGTCAGCTTCGTGGGGGGAGTAGATTGTGCTCGTGGTTCCGGGCCTCTCCCCCCGGTGGCCTCACGGGCCTTGCGTAACAGGAAGCCCCTCGTCCACAGCGGAGCTGTTGCTGGGATCCGTTTGTGCAACCGCATGTGGAGCCGGCTCTGCACGCGGCGACAGCTTCACCTACCACATCGAAGACCATGTGCACATGCTTTGTTCCTCGCCGTTCCCTGAGACGGGGGACCCTCACAAGCCTACAAGCCTACTAAGAATAGAGGTTCACGTGTTTGGGAGCCTGTGACCTTTAAAACTAGGAAGTTTGGCTTGCTCTTTATTTGGCCCAGCGAAGGGAAGGGGGCTGCATTGTTTTGTGTCTCCGAGCAACCGATATTAGAGCAAACAATCGTGGCGTTCATTCAAAGCATGTTTTTGAGGAAGCTCACAGTTTTGTTTATGCCTGTACTGGAAAAAAATGTCATAATTAAAAGTAAAATGAAATATCACTGAAAGTCTAAAGGAAGGTTTTAGTTTTATATTTTAGTCCATTTAGTTTCATTTCCTTTTATTTAGCTGATGCTTTTCTCTAAAGCACCTTGCCATGTTAAGCCATTTATTTACTCATTTTTATCGGTTGGTAATTTTTTACTGCATCGCTTTAAGATAAATACTTTGGTCAGAAGAAGTACAGTAAGGGATTTGACCGTGGGTCCTTCAGCTCCATTTCAGTGGCTCCAACCATTACGCCACGAGCTACACCTTAAAAGGAAACTCATTGTCTCCTTTACACCTGTTTTGTAGTGAAGAAAAATGTTGTGAAGTAAATGAAGTGAAATGAATATTCTAAAACTTCAATACAAAGATAAAAGGATATTCTTTGAGCTTTGTATTTTAGTCAGCTGCTTTTCAACCCTAATGTTGGTCAAGTTTGGCCATTTGTCTGTAGATGTATAAACTGTGTCTTTTTGGCTTCAGTAGACTGCCCCCATTGGATTTGTCTGAAGGCGACATGTTATCGGAGGTCCGAATCTGTGCAGCGATGCCTGATTGATATTTTTCCAAAAACATTTAGGTTTAGACAAGCAGGGGTTTTTTACCCAATTCACATTCCATTTTGTGTGAGTCATGTGTAATAGTAGGCCTCCAAACCCAAAACCGTTCCCTCGTGCAGCAACTTCAGTCTGACTTGGATCGTATCAGAATACACAAAAGCTTCAGGTTTCTAGTTGCTTGGGACACAGGAAAGTTGTGCTGGGTTCTCTGTGCTGTGGATGGACTGTAAGCCTGGATTTAGAGCCATTTTCGGCAGATTTCACCACAACTATACCCTGACGCAGATATTTTTAAACTGGTGTTTTGTGGAAATGTTGCAATTAGTTTGGGAAACATTTCAAGCTCATTGAGCCGTGGGCAACACCTTTCAGTGTTACAGAAAAATATACATCTGCACATATAATATCGAACAATATATACATACATATATCATTGCTGAAAAACACTGAGGTCTAAAGTATGAACCTGTACGATCTAAACAAGGAAATTAGTTAAAAACATGCACTTTCTTCTGGAGTTTTTTTAATATGCAGTAATACCTTTATTAGTGCTGTAGATGTGATCTTGAGAAGTTCAAACGTTGCTAGAAGGAGGTCTTTGTAGGAGGTCTTTAGGCACAGACACAAGATTTGTTTGTCACCATTTTTGTGGCACACATTATACCAGCATCTGCCTGTGAAATTGAGTCTGATATAAAGTAAAAAAGGTGATCATTTCAGATGGTGTGATACAAATTTATATTCCTGGTAGATGAAGAGAGAATCAGATTCAGAAAGAGATACGTTTTGACACCCCTCTTGAATGCTGCAAAGGGATTCAGCTGTTCTGAGGGCAGAGGGAGCTCATTCTTCTACATTGGAGTCAAACTCAAGAACCTATAGACTTGATTTTTGGATCTGTTGTGTTAAAAAAATCTAATTTTTATTCCACCCTATTCTCAAAAGCTTGTTTTACACTCCTTTTCTGTGATACAGCATGTAGAATGGGTCTTCTCAGGCCCACAATCCTGACAACTGATGGCTGTTTACTGCACCATGATCTACACTGTTCTGCACTGTGGTGTTTGTGGTCTAAGAGGCTGGTGCCCAACATGTCCTCATGAAGCCCTTTTCACCCGTTAGGCCAAATATCCCTGTTCAACTATCTCCTGTCTCCAATGAAACATTGCACACTCATTCTTCTATAGAAAAAGACAGTAGGTAGCCTATTGGTTAGAGCTGTTGCCTTTTGGAGGAACCAGGTTTGAATCCCACCACCTGCTGAAGTACCATTGATCAAGAAATTTACTTGGAATGGATACAGTGAAAATGACCCAGTCGTGTAAATGGTTTAACTTGCTTTGAATAAAAATGGCCGCTAAAGAAATAATTGTAAGTTTGCAGTTACTTCTCCCAGTCATAAACAGCTATATGTGACAATAATGTGTATTATTATCAATGGAACTGTTTGGCTGAGTTCCCATATCAGGGCGACTGGCAGAGCAGTAGCTGTGTTTAGGGTTGCGAGCTGAAAGTGGAAATATTAGATAATAGGTGCATACGGCCATCATCTGTGAGGGTGACTGATAAAGGAAGTGGTGGGAAAGAGATACATTACTGCACAGTTGCATGCACTTGGTGTTTAAATAGCACAGTTAGCGTCAGCTTTATATATCTGTACCTGTACTGCCTGTTCTGTTACAAAAAGATGTTGAGGTTTTTTCAAAGGAGCACTGTGTATCTTGTTCTGTTACTGATGTTTCCATACATTTTAAATTTAGCTCGACTTGGTTTTGCTATGTGCTTTGTAGAACAAATAGTACTGGTTATTATTTTTTTATTCCGAGGGATTTTATTTGTCACCTGATGACCTCTAGCAACGAGGGCACCCACTTCAGCTGCATAAGGCTGTTCATATACTGTATGAAATACATAGTGCCCATCCATTTCACATTCACAGATGGTTAGATTAAAAGACCCTGTATCTTGGAATCTTGGAATCTTGGAATTCTCCACATTGTCACAGTTAGCTTTGTTGTGGTCCCACTTCCTGTGTTGTCACATTTGCTTGTAGCTCACAGCGAGTTCCTGTCTTTTGTGGGAGGGGTTTTAAATCGCTCCACTGTAAAGGATGGAAACTGCAGAAATGGTATAAAGTGGGACTATGTCATGCGTGTGCAACTCCACTCCTGTTCTGAAGGTTTCAAAATGTTTCCCTTAGTCTCTAGTTTCCATGTACATTTTTTGCTGGTGTCTTTGTTCAAGGTGACAAATGATGCCAGGTTTTTATACTGTCCTACATACAGTGATTTACCCACTTTGTACAGCAGGGTAATTGGTAATGGAATAGTTCAGAGTAAGTACAGTGCTGAAGGATATTCTATTGGGAGCAGAGATTTACACTGGAAACATGATGAGGAGCTTTTAAAATAATTAGATCAGTACAGCATTTGAGAGCTGAGGATGAGCACCCTTTACATTATGTTGCATCTCCCACTCCAGGCTGATGAACATGGAGAACAGCTTGCTGCAGACCCGTGAGGAGGAGGGCAGCACATATGAGCGCACGCTGGTGGGCTCCGACTTCGTGGACTGGCTCCTGCAAGAGGGTGAGGTGACTTCCAGGGAAGAGGCGGAGCAGCTGGGCCGCAGGTTGCTGGAACACGGGATCCTCCAACATGGTGAGCAGGGAGGCGGTTGGGGGGGTTTCAGGGGATTCAGTGGTGGGACTAAAAAAATGCTAGTATAGTATAGTAAGTAACTAGCTGAGTTACCCAGTCCTGCCTGGGTTAAAAAGTGAAAAGGTAAATAATTTTATTTCATTTTAAGTGGTTGCATTTAGTAAAAATGTATTGCTAGAGCTGTTGAACAGCTGGAAGGCAATGTGCGCTACGGTCATAGTCCAGGGGATATAGGTCACCAAAGTCTATTACCTATTACATTAGTAATGTGTGCAGTGCCGTGTTTGTCGTATAATTACTTGCTTCTCCCTGTCACCAGTTCTGGTCCTTTCTCCAGCACATCCCCCCGGTCACCTCTCTCTGCTGCGTGTGTGTGTGTGTGTGTGTGTGTGTGTGTGTGTGTTTGTGTTTGACTACACAAAAAGTCTGTGGCTTGAACAACATACAGGCAAATAGGCAAACAGATAGAGAAGCCAACAGACAAACAAAATGAGATTGAGCTTCATAGATATACAGATGGAGCTATATACAAATAATGAGAGGATAAATTAGGCTTATTTAAACACTGGGAGACATGCCCCTCTGTCCCTTCTTACTACTCCTATTCACAGATTCATCTTTAACAGTGTTTACTTTTGTGCTTTGTATAATACCATGTAGCTTCGAGGTACGATGCAAAAATAAATTGAATTTTGTAGTACATTTCTGAACTATATTGTGCTATCGGTTCTGATTTACAGAGGTTCAGTGGTATTAAAATGACCGTTTCTGGTTCTGCTGGTGACTTGTTCACCTTTTGTCTCCAATGACTTCATCAATGTTTTTCATTTCCTCATTTCCCCTTTCCTTTTTGGACAGTGTGAGATGTCAGTTTGTGCAATCTGTGCCAAGTACAGAATGATCAGAATGACCGACACTGGGAACTCATAGACTGACGGCTGGTGACAGGTGCCAGGGTGGCTGGCCGGCATCCGACACCATAGAGACAAGCGTGGCTGCGTAGTGTGGTAGTATACCCTCCCTGACTGATAGAGTTCTCACTCCTATTAAAGAGCGAAAGAGATAGCCTGATGGACTAGCGACGACCCTGTTCCAGGCTGCCATACGCTCCAACTCCACGGGAGGTGACCTGCTCCTAATCACCCGTGTGGGCGAATGCAAACAGCCACCATCTGCTGTTCTTTACCGCAGTGTGAAACATAAGCCACTAAAAAGGAATTTACACATGATGAAAATGCACATTTTTGCAGCAGGATCTCACCAGATGACCTAAAAGGGCTTTCCAGTGGCCCCATCAAAGTCAATATCAATCTCATTGAGAATCTGTGGCACTATTTCAAAATTTTGGTCCACAAGTGTCACCTAACCAACCTGGAAAACCTGCTACAGATTTGCCAAGACAAATGGGATAAAATAACACCCAAATGGTGTACAAACCTGGTACACAGCCTTAAAGCTGTTATTTGAACAAAAGGAGGCTGCACGAAATATTAATGTGCGGGGCTTAAATACTTATGCAAACATCATAGTTCAGTTTTTCATTTTCATTAAAATATCTCCAAGCAAATAACATATTTTTGCACTGACAGTTTAGTGTTGAGCATATAAGTTCACAATAAAAATACTTATTTAAAAAAATATATATGTGTGTAATCCAGGTAATGTTGATAGGGGATCTGAACAATTTTACAAGGCACTATAATTCTGTATGCAGGTTATCAAGTTTCAGTGCAGTTAACTGTTCAGTTTTATCCAAATTTATTTATGAGCTTTTTTAAGAGGAGTCCCCAGCTTTCATCATGTCCTTAAAGGAGTCAGTGGACAAGAAAAGGTTAAAAATGTCTGGTTTAGATTAATTAAAGGACCTTCTTTACCTCATCTGTAATCTTTAAGTGGAGATTAGAATATGGAAGACTATCTTTTTTTTTTCAAAAAAAGGAGTGTGTTTTTACAATTGCTATAGGGGAAGTGGGAAAGTTGGTTGCCATGAATTTTTCTGTTTTTTGGCTCTGAGAAAAGAGAATGACAGAAGGGTAATGAATCTGAGGAAATCTGTTGCCAGTTTGGCGAAGCGTGATGATCAGGTATTGACCTGTTTAACACCATTTCTCCTGGGAACAAACAGATTTTGTAGGTTTAAAATCTTAAATATGAAACCTATGAATGCTGAAGTTACTGAAGTGCTGTTGTGGAGGTCTTTTTAGGTGTATTAACCCTGACTGGGTGTGTAGCTGTCATCGNTGATGATCAGGTATTGACCTGTTTAACACCATTTCTCCTGGGAACAAACAGATTTTGTAGGTTTAAAATCTTAAATATGAAACCTATGAATGCTGAAGTTACTGAAGTGCTGTTGTGGAGGTCTTTTTAGGTGTATTAACCCTGACTGGGTGTGTAGCTCTCATCGTTCGATCAGGACGCAGACGTGTGCAGAATTGAAAGGTCGAAATCCGTTTAATCACAGAGGTAAATCCAGAAACGTAGTCAGCAATCGGGTGTGGGTCAAACCGAGAATCAGTCCGAAACAGTTGACAAAACAGACAAGGAGTAAGCACAAGACTAGGTTGTAGAACAGAAACAGGTTGATAGCCGGAGTCACAAGGAGTGGTAACGCTCAGTACGCACAATAACCATGGCAATACCTTGCAACAACAGTTCGTATGGCTCAGGTATTTAAAGGGTTAAGTTTAACCAGAAACAGGTGCGATGAGCTAATGACAAGGAGGCGGGACAGGTGTCAGGCGGTGAGGTGACAAGTGTACCCCCCCCAAGGAGTCATTTTCTACAACATTCTGGGANCGGCTCAGGTATTTAAAGGGTTAAGTTTAACCAGAAACAGGTGCGATGAGCTAATGACGAGGCGGGACAGGTGTCAGGCGGTGAGGTGACAAGTGTACCCCCCCCAAGGAGTCATTTTCTACAACATTCTGGGAACTTAAAATCTTTGGAGGATAACCAAACTCGGTCCCCAGGTTGATAGGTGGGAGCTTCCCGTCAGTGTTTGTCTGCCTGGTCCTTGTAGCGGTGGAGAACATTCCCAACGTGTCGATGGGTACTCTCCCAGACCTCCTCACTTCTCTTCAGCCATTGGTCAACTGTGGGGATGTTGACCGGCTCAGCAGTCCAGGGCACAAGTGGGGGTTGGTACCCTAGACAACACTCGAAGGGTGTCAGGCTGGTTGATGAACTGACAAGGGAGTTCTGGGCCAACTCTGCCCACGGTAAGAACTGACTCCAGTCTTCTGGATTCTCATGGCAATACGTTCTGAGGAATCATCCTAACTCTTGATTCACCCGTTCACATTGCCCATTGGACTGGGGGTGATAACCGGAGGTTAAACTTACATTTACCCCTAGGCGTTCCAAAAGGGCAGACCATATCTGGGATGTGAATTAAGGCCCTTGATCGGATACTATGTCTTCGGGGATTCCGAAGAGTATAAAAACTTGTTCAAAGAGGGCCTCTGCAGTCTGGAAAGCAGTGGGTAGCCCTGCAAAAGGGATAAACTAGACTCCTTGTGAAAATCTATCCACGACTGTTAATATACATGTATGGGATTGCGATGTGGGCAGATCAGTAATAAAATCTAGAGCCAGGTGCGACCAGGGACGCAAAGGAATGGGAAGGGGAACTAGCTTTCCAGCGGGTAAGGTTCTTGGGGTCTTACATTGGGCACAAATAGTACAGGAGGCAACGAACCGATGGATGTCCCGTTTCATGTTTTCCCACCAATAGCGCCTGGCAAGCAGTTGGTGGGTCCGTGTCTCCCTTGGGTGACCGGAGGATAGGGACGAATGTGCCCAAGTAACAAGGCGATCTTGAAACCTCAGGGGTACATATAGCTTACCTGATGGGCAATGTGACCGGAGCAGGTGTACCTACTAATGCTTTGGCGATTTCCTCATCAACTTCCCACCAAATAGAGGCTATTTGGCACTCTGGGGGTAAAATGTTGGTGGGTTGCTCAGCGATGGGGTCACTAGGAGGGTCCCGAATTCTTGATAGCGAGTCAGCCTTAGTATTACGTATGCCCGGTCTGTAGGTAATAGAAAAGTGAAAACGCTAAAAGAAGAGATCATCGCGCCTGTCTAGGGTTCAGGCATTTTGCATTCTTGAGGTATTCTAAGTTACGATGGTCTGTAAGGCCCTGGAAAGGGTGGTTAGCCCCCTCTAACCAGTGTCGCCATTCCTCAAGGGCTAACTTAATGGCAAGCAGTTCGCAATCACCTATCCTGTAGTTCCTTTCTGCCAGCGTGAACTTATGGGAATAAAATGCAATCGGATGAAGTTTCAGGGGTGTACCTACTCGCTGTGAGAGGACGGTGCCTACTGCGATGTCAGAAGCATCAACCTCAACCACAAATGGCTTTGATGGATCTGGATGTTTTAAAATGGGAGAGGTTGTGAAGGGCTGCTTTAACCTATTGAAAGCTTGTTCAGCCTGGGGGCCCCACGTCAAGGCCTTGCGCTTCTCCCCCTTAAACAGCATTGTTAGGGGTGCCACTATTCCACTAAAGTTCCTAATAAATCGCCAATAGACATTAGCAAACCCTAAAACGCGTTGGAGCTCCCTTACTGTACAGGGAATGGGCCAGTTAAGAACTGCCTCAACCTTAGAGTCATCCATTATAATGCCATCTGCACTAATAATGTAGCCTAAAAAGGAGATCCTTTGCAGGTGAAACTCACATTTCTCGGCTTTTACATATAATTTATTACGCCCTAGCCTTGTAAGGACCCGGTGCACGTGGGCCACATGGGTTCGAAGTCAGGAGAATACACTAAAATATCGTCAAGATAGGCGATGACAAATTTCCCTATCATGTCATGAAGCGCAGCGACTGAAAGACGGCGTGTTACAGAGACCAAAAGGCACAGGTGCGATGAGCCAATGACAAGAGGAGGCGGGACAGGTGTCATGCGCTTGGACATGAGGGGCGTGAGAGTAACTCATGTACAAAGTAGGTTATGGGTTCGAACCACCTGCTTGCAGTGACAGGCAAGCTGGAACTGGTGGGGCTGCTGGTTCTTCATCATTACTGTTATACACTTAGATAAGCCCATTTGGGTTATGGGAATTCAACCTTTTTCATTTAATACACCTACTGTGGCTTACAATGCATTTCTCTGCATTTACAAGGAGTTAATTTGGATTTTGTCTGACTCCTGACAACTGAGTTGAACAATACAAGTTTCGCTCATGCGTCGTTTTCACTGTCCATTACCCCATGTTTGCTGGTTTCACCGGTTACAATCCCAGTAATCATAACCCCTGTTTGGACTGTCCAGTATCAGCTTTCTCTTTCTCTTTGGGTATGAATTCATTTTTATAGTCAAATTAAGGTGGTTTTCCTTGATTTTTAATGCTTAGATTACAGTTTACAGTTGTCATAAAAAATCTCATTGCTTTGTAATTTTACCCAGTGAACAGATAATCAGATGGAGGTGCCAAAAGTATATTTTTTTCTTGTTTGGAATGAACCCATTATCATAAAGCAGTTGTAAAATATTGACTAGAATTATGTAATAAAAAAAACTTGATGCAATAAAGTACTTCCCCATCATATTCATTTGTAGAGATCCCATCAACAGGAACCTCAACTCATTCCATCGGTTAGGTTAGATACAGATTAGGACATAAAAATTCCATTACTGGTCCTCTAGGGATACAAATGTCCTGCAAACCTCCCACATTTCCATGATAAGGACTTTGTAGAAATAGCCTCGGTAATCACCACTAGCAGGTTCAGTTGTTTTATACTTGCAGACGTTGTTTGCACTTGTGACCTCCAGTGATTTTTTTTTTCTCTTGAGTAACTAAATCATATATTTCTGGACTGTGTTTTACGTGGGATTAGGACATTTGAGATAAACACTTGGTTAATGAAAGCATTCACCCCTGCAGAGGAGATTAGCAGGATATTACAGCAGTGGTCTGCTGATCGCTGCAGAATTCAGAGGAATGGATTTAATCTGCTCTCCTGGTTCC
Source organism: Arapaima gigas (assembly GCA_900497675.1). NCBI lineage: Eukaryota > Metazoa > Chordata > Actinopteri > Osteoglossiformes > Osteoglossidae > Arapaima > Arapaima gigas. Next base: position 994,853 of record UFQX01000028.1, read on the forward strand.
TTAGGTGTGGATCAACTCCAAAAAAGAAAAAAATTGAAATGAATAGGTCATATAAGCTAAAACTGTACTGTACTAATACAGGCTGATTCAAAAACCACTGAGCACTTTCGAAGAATGTACTGCTCATTAAATAATTATGATATGAAAACTGAACCAATTTGTAGCTCACACTTTTTTCTTAATCTTACAAATGTTTAAAATGCATCCCTTGTCACGCAGCACAGTTACTGAGAGATGCATCTATAAATGTATTAATTTCTTTTTAAATCACCCTATATTTAGTCATTGTTGCAAAAATTGTCATATCGTGAAAAATAGGTCATATAGTTGTTAGAATTATTGCCTTGCATTCAGATGACCTGGGTTTGAATCCTTGGTTCCACTGTAGTACACTTGAGGGAGGCCCTGAATTCATACAGTAAAAATTAGCCAGCTGTATAAACAGGTAAATTGTAAGTAGCTTAGTATAAAAACCTAACATTCTAGTTTGCCTTGGAGAAAATGATCAGATATAGGAATAAATAATGATATTGCACAAGATGAAAGTCAAAATGGGGTGTATTTTACATCATGCAATTTATGGGATCAAAATAGTTTCAGTACAATATTAACTGCAGGTGTTCAGTTTTCCTTGGACATAAATGATTAAACTGCACAGGTTTCTGTGTCCTCCCTCTGCAGTGACCAATAAGCATCACTTTGTGGATGGGGTGCTGCTGTACCAGTTCAGGATGAACTTCCGTCGGAGGCGTCGCCTGATGGAGGTGCTGAGCGATCGGTGTCGCTCCATACCGGAGAGCCAGGACAGCCCGTTTTGCCTCCGCAAACAGAACTCAGATGGAGGGAAAACGAGTTTCCTCTCAGGTAAACTGACCTCACCTGCAGCTCCCTTCTTGGAGGCCACTCTCTTAGAATAACTGTCACCGTTCCCTGATCATTCCCTGCACCTCAGCAAGCATAATGTGCTCTAGCTGCTTGGTGATCTTATTCACAATGGGGTGTAACATCAAAAGTATGTAGTATTTCAGTTTTGGCTCCAAAGTGGTGAGATCAGCTCCCTTTGTCCAACAGAACTGCTGAGTCTCTCCCAGTAATTGAAAACGATATCAAACTCTTGCTTCTCTTTGTCTCCTGATCGCCTAACAGCAAAATATATCGCCAACTCATCATTTGTCATGATGATTTTGTATTCCCAAAATGATTCTCAGTTCTCTGTGCAACTATAGGTATCCCTTGAGATACAAGTCCATGACTTTTTGAGTTTTCATATATATATATATATATATATATATATATATATAAGTGAAATGATTTAATACGATTTACTGAGTTATGTTGAAATATGAGGCAGATTTTTCATGTTTATGAGCAACCAGAGCTGAGTGTGAGGTTATTTTTAAAGTTTGCATAGTGATAGTAATTACATCTCTGACATACAAGATTTTACCATACGAGCAAATTTGCAGAAACGTATTACACTCTTTAAGTAGGATGATACCAGTACCTTCTTTGAATGCAAGATAGAAAAAACAATATTGGGCACAAAAACTGCGCTTTGATAATGAGCTGATTATATCTAAAGCTCTTTGCTGGGAAATGCACTATTGTTTACTGTGGTATACCTTGCTTTGCAGAAAAGTATCTGCCAAATGGAAAAAAATGTAAAAATTAATGGTAACTCCTCTGCTTTAAATGCTGGTGCTCTTATTTATTTTATTGTGGTGACTCACATACTTATGGCGTTTTTTTCCTTGTTTGCAGCAGGGGACCTTTGCCAAATCTATTGTAGATATTAAGCAAATGGGCTGAATGGTTCGTTCGTCTTTAAGTTAAGTTCATAATTTTTTTTTCTGTTGTCTTATCCATATTATTGCCTCCAGGACCCCAGCTATGTCCACATTTTCTTGCTTTGTCAGTTTACCACACTCCCACTCCACGTTTATGCAGCAATTTCTCTTTGGCTTTAGCTGGGGGTCTATAATCCGCAATTGCCAAGATTTGCCCGGCGTATTTAAATTGCTTGTTTTACCACAAAACCTCAGCATGTTCCAACAACCCTTTTTTGAATTTGACTCACACACCTGAGAAAATCTTGGACCTTGTCCATCTCTTTCAGCCCTCTTGAAGTCTGTTTTTTTCCATGCGGGCTGTTCGTTGTTTGCTTTGGTTTTCACGTCAGAGACCTGCTCCTGATCTGATGAATCTGTTTATGTCACAAAAGGCCGAAAGGGTGGCCTGGTTGGAGTGAAGGCGAAGGAGTTGACAGCACATTCCCTGTGCGTAGGAAGGACCTTTGTGGTACGAGGGAGCTGCTTTAAATAGTGCTATTCAGCTCCATTAACTCTGTAACAGCGGGTAGCATTCCTTAAATATGTGGCTATTCGTTTTATAGACTTTGTGGTGTTTTACTTGTTTCTGTTTCTTATCAGCTTTTTTTTACATTTCAGTATAAGTAAATAAGAATGAACGGGCCCACAATCATGCAGACAGCCTTTGTATAGTTTTAATAAGTACAGCGCATAACATTTAAACTCTGCAAATTGTAACTTGAGTAATTGGCAGTTACAATTTGCATTTTAATACGTGAATAGTTTGTGCAAGGATTGCAGGTATATTATGCACAGAAACAAATAAATAATTTAAAGGAAAGCTGAAATGTTGTCAAAATCATCACGTCTGTCAAAGATGTTGAAACAACCAAATAGGGACACATAGGAAAGTTTTTTTAAAAAACTAAAAAAATCTTGAGAATTGCCCAGTTTTCAGTTATCACCTCTATCATGCAGTCAATCATACAATAGAATAATAAGTGCCAACTCTGGCCCTCTGAACAGTGGAAAACATGCTCTAATGAAATATCTTGTCTGCTTTTTTCTCCATCTGGACATGTTTATGTTTTGAGAAATCCGAGGGATACCTTCAACCCATATTGTCCGTTGCCAACTGTTAAACATAGTGGTGAATCTCTACTGTTATCTCATGAGAATCTCTGCATCTAATGGTTGCTCCACTAGATGTTTTTCTTCCTAGCCCCTTTAAATATCCCAAGGAAGCTAAGGGCCTCCTCCTAGAAAAATGTCCATAAATTTAAGATAATATGATACGGATTTTTCACTGAAACTTAATCGCCTTTATAAGTAGTTGTTTCATAAACAATGATAAGACAGTATATTTTTATTCCAACTCTCTTTACAAAACTGTCAAAGCAAATTTATGCTTTATGGACCCATCAAACCCATCCTTTCTGCCCAATGGGTCCAAGAACCAGCTACAAAAACAAAATGAAATGAAATAAACTAAAGAACAGGATTAAGGGAAAACCGCTTGTACTTCACTAATAATAATTCCATTGCTGCCTTACTTTTATGATTGTAGTTACTTATAATCCTGCAGATATTTGTATGCATTAGCAGTAAACTTTGTTCTGCTGTTGTAGCGTTTGCAGTGCTAAAGGAACTGAACACTTTTGTGTCATTTCTATAGGTTGTGACAGGTAAGACTTTTTTTGCAACCATCAGTGGGGAAAAAATAACTATTCCTTATTCCATTATGCAGCTGAACAGTGTTGTGGTGAAAAAACACATTAGCACTTATTGTAGCTGCTGGCACTGAATATGGGCAGTATGACCAGCTGGGTGGGGGAGCCTGTTACCAGTGAAAATACTATAGCTGCACGCTGTCTGCCTTAAAGATCCATTTATGACTTAATGCGTAGGAAATGCATGTACTACCCTTTTAGCCAGGATTTTTAATTCATTCATTCATTATTGATATCTGGTTGTCCTAATGCAGGAACTAAAGTCAAACCCAGGAGGAGCACAGGTCTTTAGGCAAAATACACCCGGGACAGGACACCAGTCCGTTACAGAGCAATCTCTCTCACACACACACACACACACACACACACACACACAATTTAGAGATACCAGTTCACCTAAAATACATGTCTTTGGATTGTAGGAAGAAACTGGGGGATCTGGAGCAAACACACAAGCATTGGGTAAACATGCAAATTCCCCATAGACTGAGCCAAATTCAAACTCCTCAAAACCCACAACCCAGGAGGCACAAGTTCTAGTCACTGTGGCACTATGCCACTCTTACTATGGATTAGTAGTGTCAAATTTTCCAAAATATAGGTGAAAAAATAGAAATCAGTGATTATCCTGGAAATGTTTTGAAGTCCTAGCATCATTGTATTGGAAGGTAGATACAGTAGCAAGTTAGACAAAAGCAACCATGAAAAATGCTTACTAATTCTTGGTTAGTTGGCCTACTAGCTTGTGAATAACATCCTTGCGGCAACAGTGTCAGTTTCAGTGGCATGTTCTTCCCTGTGGAGGATCTGCTTCGCTGGAGGCACACCAAAAGTAGAGTTTCCCTTTAGAAAGTGTGCGCTTCATTCATCACAAATCAGTGCGTGTTGACAGTATGGTTTTCGTGGTTGTGAGTGAACCCAATGCTCTTTGCGATCAGCTCACAGAGCGCCATACACAACAATATGTCTCTGTAGGCTGTCTGAGAACCACGTTGCTTGGATTGTGATGCCTGTTTTATTTTAAAATGAAGTCGCCTCTGCTTTATTATAAAGGAACATCAGGGTTAACCCAATCCTTTGGAAAGTAGCTGAATAATGAAGAGCCGAAAAGTCTGCAGGTTGCGTTACGCTGAGAAATTGTGTTATCTGTTATTTTTATACATTCTTAAAGGGTATTAAAATAAGAGGATAGGTTAAATGTCTGATTTGCCCTATTTATTACACTTGAGCAATGCAAGATACAGGGAATATACTTGAGTCTGAAAGATTTGTAGAAACATCAAAATTAAGAGGGAAAAACATAGCATACCAACTAATTTTAAGAGTGATTTAGTAAATCTAAAAAAATTATGTCTTTAAACATAACTTTGTTTCGGAGGGTCTTTTAGATATTGAAGTATTTTTTAACAACATTTTTTACAATTTATTTAAAGAAGTAAATATTTCTTTAATATTCAATTTCAAAGAAAAGAGAAGCTATTGAAATTCTGTTCACTGAAATATTTATTCTGCTGTAGCATTTTTTAAGCCAGTAATCTTTGCATTCTTGGTTGACATTTGTATATAGCTTTGATTTAGCAGTAAAGCCAACTTTTACTTTGCTTTGTGTTTATTTCACAGAAGAGATGAAGTGCTCTCACCCTATGCTTTCTACTGTCCTCTAAAAATGGCTCTCATGGGTCACTACTTGAAATGGTTGTGTATATCTAATGCAGTTTGCTCTGTTTACTTTAGCGGTTTGAGAAAGGAATGGGTCCCTTTTTACGTACGCTGTGGTCAGATATTTTTCCCCTGTTGTTCTCTACTTGATCATTTACTAAAAAGCTATCATGGAGCAATACCTGATGCATACAGTAAGAGAGAGATTTTCTTTAAGTTAAGCTGCATTTTTCCTGGTGGAAATGGAGCATGGTAATTATTTTTATTTAGGTGACACTCTGTGACTCAAGGTTTAGCTACTACTTACATTTATGTACTCATTTATACAAGTGAGTAGTTTTTACTGAAGCATTTTAAGTGCCTTGCTCAAGGGTGCTATAGCAGGAGTGCTGATTTAAGCCAAAGTCCTTTGATTCTAGCAAGGTGGCTTTAACCTCTACACCACCTAATTTCTGGTCATTTTGGGTCGCTGCTCTTAAAAGATGAGGGTGCCGAAGAAAGTCTCTTACAGTTTTTCCCAGTGTGATCTTTGTTGTTCCCAGATGAATGGAGATCTCTTTCAAAGTAAATGCCAGGTCTAATTTTCCTATATTACTGTCAGTTTAAGGTGCAGGTGGTGATTTGAGTGTTGCAATAATCATAAATACAAGGGTAAGAAGCTGTGCTGGTAATTTCAGAGTGGAGGTGTGCATTGTGCAGATTCCTCCTGGTGTGGTTTGACACAGCAAAGGAAATTGACACAAACAGCAAAGTCGATGACATGGCTGGTAAGTGATGGGTTCTGGTTCTGTGGAAAACAGGTGGTAGTCTGGCCCAGATTTTGGTCAGGGGCAGACCCAGTAGTGCTTTGTTGCAACAATTATGTGGTGCAGGCTGAAAAATTTTTTCTCACCAGTGTTAATCTATGAATGTAGATACAAGAAGAAAAAGATAGAAAAAGTATGTTCAGACCTAGAATAAAATGTTTTTTGATATACAATACTGTGCAAAAGTCTTAGGCACCTGTGGGAAAAATGCTATAAAGCGAGGATGGTTCTAAAAATAACGCCATGAATACTTATTAATCAATAAACCTTCTAAAAAGTGCAGGAGACAAAAAAAACCTCAATCAGATCAATATTTGGGTGACCCCTTTGCTTTTAAAACAGCACCGATTCTCTTATGCAAACTTGCATGCAGTTTAAGGTAGCAGTTGATAGGTTCTTCCAAACATTTTGAGGAACTGGCCACAGTTCTTCTGCAGACTTTGACTGCCTCTACATGTCCTCCCAGACTGCCTTGATCATGTTGAGATCAGGGTTCTGTGGGGACCAGACCATCTGTTGCAGGATTCCTTCTTTTTGCTGAAGATAGTTCTGTATGACTGAGATTGGGTGTTTGAGGTTATTCTCAGACTGCACAATGAATTTGGGACCAATGAGAAACCTCCCTGATGGTAGATAAGAATTTACCTGTACTTCTCAACAGACATTGAAATTGCATGCCTAACACTTTTGCACAGTACTGTATATATATATAGGATTTTTAGGAGTTTGTCAAAGTTCCTCCCCCAATCATGTGGTATCATTTAAAACATGGGATTTTCTCTATAAATTGCTTCTGGACCCAATATTGTAGGATGTACAGATTGGGTGATACAGTTCACAATACGTGTCCTTTTGTGTGGACAAAATTAATGGCTGGCTTTCAGAGAAATACAGATTTAAGTTAATGTACAAAATCTTTCTCGAGACAATTGCATCTGCCTCTGAAAAAAAGAACACATGTGGTCTGTATATGTGAAGCTGTCGTTGACTCATTGTGTACAGTCATTTCTATAAAGGTGTGTATCATTATAGTTCAGTGAGTGACTGTTCCCCTCTCTTCCAGTCAGTCCCAGTAAGGAGATTAAGATGGTGTCGGCTGTCCGCCGCAGCAGCATGAGCAGCAGCTGTGGGAGCAGTGGATACTACAGCAGCAGCCCCACCCTGAGCAGCAGCCCCCCTGTGCTTTGCAACCCAAAATCAGGTAAGAAGATTCTTACAGCCCTCTTCCCACAAGTAGAATGTAAGAAATCCAATGACAAGTGAATGGAATAAGTATGTTGGCTCCATATCTTACAAACCCATTTGGCACTAGAAATTGGATTGTATTTTGTTTTGTTCTTAACTCCGTACTAACACATCTGCTATTAAGGTTCTGTCAATAATGGCTTAATTTTTTACAGGACTCTCTTGCTGGCTAGGTTCTAGAGAAATATTACACCTATAATAAGTAAAAATACTATTTTATTTTAATACTTATTAACTTAGAATGGCAAAAATTTAATTTAAAATGGCTGAAAATAAAAAAATATTTTGACTCCCAAACTTCTGGTGAATTCTTATTGTTGACGAATTCATCTTGTAAAACTGTGTAGCATTTCTCATCTTGATCACCAGCACAGGATCAGCGTGCGTGAGCTGTAAACACTGGGGAAATGAGTTCAAATGAAGGCGGTCAAATGTACCTGTTGTGCTTGGATGTGTTTAATTGGCACCCATCAGCCGAGTGTGTAAAAGTAGTGTTTACGCTGCATCAAATAGAAGTTTTCGAAAATGGATCAGTTAAGAAAATGCAACTAAAAATCGATAAATCTTTGTACCTTCGGAAATTTAATCATTTACAATATGAGAAGCAAGGGTACACTGTAGTTCTACCAGACTTTGTTTCCACATTTAAGTGTCGACTTTTAAACTATGGTGTGATATTGTGTTGGTCCTTAAATTATATACAGTAGCATGTTGAAATGGGAAACACTGTTGGGGTTCCTGATCATCTCAGAGCCCCTCAGTGACCTATACCACAGGGCCCTCTAAAAATGGTTGAAGAGCAGGAAGGAAGCTGTGTTTAATGTTTTTGGATTTCATTGTCAGAACTCAGTGTCCAGTGCAGTATAATTATGGCTGCCTGCTCAGTTCACCGTTCCTTGAGTGAAATGAGCTTATTTGGGGGTTCCTGTTCACAGCAGGAGACCTCCGAGAGGCTAAGGAACAGCAGTTAGAGGTGCATTCAGGTCTGGCAGGCGCTGCCCCCCCCCCCCCCCCCCCCCCCCCCCCCCCCCCCCCACCCCGGCCGCCCCCCCCCCCC
>UFQX01000028.1:1003169-1131731 GCA_900497675.1 Arapaima gigas
CCCCCCCCCCCCCCCCCCCCTTAGCAGGGCCTCTCTCTGTTTGGCAACTTTGTGTTGTTAAGTGTTAAGATGATCTCCTGGAAGCAAGTGGGATTAGCTAGTGGGATGGCTTCCCCAGAGAGCAGCAAGGATGGCCCTGGTATCGCACTGGGGATGTGCTGAAGGCGGTTAAAGTCCAGCTGATTATCGGTGGGTCTCAGTCAAGGTGAACTTCTTTTGCTTGTTTGGCTTTGTACCATAAACGTGACATTGGTCTAGCATGGTTTCTCTTTGCCCCACTGGGTAATGACCCTTGTTCATGTAAATAGGCTGTTAAAATATTGAGCCCAGGGAGTTGCGTGTCAAAGATATGCAGGCAATTTTCTCTTTAGTTTCCATGAACTGTGCCTCCTGGACAGATGCCAGCTAGACTTTAAATCTAAGAAGTTTCAATTTTTACTTTGCATATTGATGCTTCATGTTTTCCAGTACAGTATTGTACATCTTGCTGCAAACATTCCCAGAGATACTTCCCGGTTTTTCCCAAAAGGGGACTAAGGTTAGAGGGTAATCTTACTGCATATGTTTTATACCCGCGAACCATAAAAATATTCCCTCTTGTTATCTTCCCCAAGAAACTGCATTTTATTTAGGCATGAATGACTTCCAGAATTTGAACTGAGATTGAAGCGCAAGTTTTATCCCCCAGTAACATTTTTACATGTTGTTGACACTTTTTATATATGTATTTCATGGAAATGATGAAAAGTGAAAGTATGAGTCTGTACTTCCTAATAAAAAATGATTTAAAAGCTTTGCGACAGACACACCCTTACCCAAATCACAGGGTAAGGAAGGACAGAACCAGGCAAAACAATCTTGTGGTGCTTGAGTAGTTCTTGTGCTTGGTGCTAGAAGTGTTGTCACAAACTGGCAAGGCTACAGAGCACTTAGATGGCCTCTGGATGGATCCGTGGAAAGTCGGATGCTTTGGCCAGAACAAAGAGTTCTGTTCTCAAGGGGGACAGAGGAGTGGTGTGTGCTGGATGCAACCCAACAGCCCGACGGTCAGAACAGTCATTGTCGTGGCAAATGGACTTGGAACTATAAGTATGCCAAGGCCGAAGCCGGTAGAGCCAAGGGGAGGGGTTTATGGTCTGGTTCATGCTGCAGTGTGGCTTAGTGCTGATACACCATCACACATAACTATATATACACACCCAGTGCTTTGCTCTTTGGAGGACTGGGACTTCTCCTAAGTTCCCGGTGCTGTTTTCTGCCCCTCAACACCGAGATTCTCTAGCTGAGCTGCTCTCCCAGCAAAGACTGCTGTTGCGTACGAACATTATTCATAACAGCCCCGATAGCTGCATTTCATTACCCAGGGTGTACTAAACTGCACAGCAAGTGAGCTCTCAGTCTCCATCTCACACGACTTCTCATTCTTTAGTGTGGTAGTAAGGTACCAAAGATTTTCTCAACAGCAAATAGGATAAGCAAAATTTTTACCTTTCCTTCTAAATGAGTGTTTTTAGGAAGTTCTCTTTTCCTGTTCTGTGTGCTCTTTCTTTTTTCTTGCAGAATGGACTTTTGGCTTGTGCTTTATCAATAGCCATCTGTTAAAAGTCCTGTTGAACCAGAAGGGGCTCAGAGCCCTACAACCAGCAGGGAGAAGTTACTGTGAGATTGCCATTAGACTCCCCCCCGTCTACAGCTGGGACTTTTGGGCCGATGGCCAGTTGCTTCTGAGAGTTTTGGCTCTGAGATTTGGAAAGCCCTCAGTTTCTTTCAGTCCCCATGCAGAATTATACAAATGTCTGGACTGGTATTCACATTTAAAAAGCTACTCTAATCTGCTCACAGTTTTTGTTGTCTGGAAGAACAGTGAAGGACTGTTCATCTCCTCATTCCTGATGTAATGTGTAATCTCTCTGTCATATGAATATTAATATATTGAGGTTTATTGTTTTCTTTAGGGCGGCATTTGGGTCAGGGAGTAGCGCTGCTAACACACAGCCCCTGGCCTGGGGGAGTGTGTGTTTGAACCCAGCTCAGTTTGTGTGGTGTTTGCACGTTCTCCCTGTGTCTGTGGATTTCCTACAGGTGTTCTGGTTTCCTCCCTTAGGCCAAAGACATATGTTTCAGGTTAACTGCCCATTCTAAATTGCCTGTAGAGAAAGGGCCCAGTGCCCTCTGTTTCTGGAATAGGCTCTGGACTGCTGCAACACTTCAGGATAAGTGGTCTCCGATAATGGATGGGTGTTATATTTTGCATTTTTAGCTATGGATTGCATTCACCGTAGTGCAATATAAATATGTCTACCCATTTGTGAGAAAAAGTATTTGGCTCTTTCCAATTTTGTCTGTTTTCCCCAGCTTTTCAACATTAAATTTGATCATGTTTTTCTAATAGTGAGTGTATGAATGGAATCTGAAAGAGAAAAAGTGACACAGTTGCTGTTTTATGTCATTTCATTTGTGTATAAGATAATAAAATGTGCAGACTTAGGCATGAAAAAGTAACTATCCTTTCACAGTCAGTAACTGACTATACCACCTTTAGCTGATATGACTGCAGCTCAGCTGAGTGCTTCCTGTAGCTGTTGCCCAGCATGTCGCATCACTGAATTTTGCCCAGTTCCTTCATGCAGCTGTTCAACTGTTTTAGCTGAGCAGGTTTTCAACAGCATACACACACACACACACACACACATACACACACACACATCTATATATATATTTTATGTTTGCATTTTGTCTAGTTACCTTGGAACAGTTATTCGCTATTTATATTTTGCTGCATATTTTTGGTGAACTGCGTGATATTTATTAGCGCTCATGCTGCATTATTCAGTAACAGTTTTTCTTTGCTGAGACATTAATCTTAAAAATATTTTGGATGTTCTTTCCTGTGTCATCTGCACTTGGGAAAGTTCAAGTAAAGCTGATGGATTTTGGAGTTGGAAAGTGTGGAAGAGTAAAAACCTTGAATTCAGTGTCATAAACTTGAGAAAGTCGATTTACTGCCCGTATTCAGGAACATTGGCTAAAGTTCTCACTTTGAGCCTCGATCTCAAGATGTACAAACACTTAATAATATATAGTATTCTTAATGTTTATTAATATATGGTCAGTGTAGACTCAAGAGTCTGTCTGTGTGGAAACATCATTTGGTTTATTGTTGAATTAAGAAATAATGAGATCTCTGTAGATCTCTGTGGTCCACTGGATTATGAATGTGTTGGGTATTTTCTGATTTGCGAATGAATGCCATCTGAGGTTAAATTAAGTTTCCACATTCAAAACAAGAAAAAAACTTCCTGTTTCTATGTCAAATATTGATATATGCCGGTTTGAAATCTCGTGCTGAATATATAAAAAGGGTGGGTTTTCCCTCAGTGCTGTCTACATGTATATAATCCATGTATAATCATAACTGAGTATGTATCCAGACATTAAAGCGTATATTCCCAGTCATTCCTCTGTTATAATACAGAGGGTTGAGGATTACACAATAATCCATCCATCCATCCACCGACCCACACATCAGATAATCACTTGCCTTAGGCATAGTTGCATTGAATCTGGGATCTACCCTGGAGGCATAAGGCAGGGTAATCCCTGGATGAGGTGCCAGTCCATCACACTAAAGTCGCACACACGGATTCACTCATGCATTCACACACTGTCAGCAATTAGGGTCACCAGTTCCCCTGAAACACATAACTGTGGGAGGAAACCAGAGCACTTGAAGGAAACCCAGGTGAACAAAGGGACAAGCAAACTCCACATAAGCTGAGCTGGATGATTGTGAGAAAAGGGCCAATGGTTCAGTGTACTGATGTTACTGAACACCCCATGACTGATGTGCTCTTGTTTCCACATCTCTCAGATACAAATAGATCTGAAATCTTGTGTGTGCTGGTCCTTCATTGCTGCTCCTGAATCCAGAATGTCATCTTGTCCTCATAAACAGCAACAGTGTGAATCTGTGATCTCTGACCCTACCTCCCCCGATCTTCCTCCCACAGTGCTGAAGAGGCAAGTTAGCCCAGAGGAGCTTCAAACCCCCGGGGGCCCGTACATAAAGAAGACATTCACGGTACGTTCCCCTGCTCCAGCTTCTCTGCAGACACAAAAAGGGCTTTAACACGGCTGGACACACACCACCCTGTGTGAGCCTCTTGCACAAACATAGCCTTTGAGCTGGTTATAAGTATTATTTGATACACGGTGTTTCCCTTATAAAGCAATTCCTAACTTTCTGTATCGGTTTGGCTTTGGAATCTAACAGGAAGGGGCAGATGGTTGAGAACTGATTTGGAGGAAAGTGCTATTTTATGCAACAGTGCTCGCTGAATTAGCTTTGCATGCCACGAGTGCTCGGCTGGTGATGTAGGCCATAGAGTAGGACCATCGAGAGAATAGAAAACGTGATTTTTAAAAAAATGACACATTTTCATCTCTTTATAAAACGGTTTTCCATGTTCTGCTTTTCTTTTGACCCTGAGCCTATGTATTCAATGTTAAGTAATTGTTTGCACAGTTGGTCACCTTACCTGGTCTTACGCATATAAATCATGTACTGATAAACACTGACTGCGTCGACTGTAAAATTTGCTGGACTCTTGTATCCAGATGTGCTCTCTATGTTTCCTGTGTATGGTACATTGATCTTTATTTATTTAGCAGATGCTTTTCCCCAAAGTGATTTACAGTTGGGAGTATACAACAGTGCATTCAGTAACAGGCCATTTAGTACGCAGCGGCTGAGACATGATGTCTGCAATCTGAACCCTTCTACAGACCATCAAATAATGTGTAGTCATTTCTCACTCACTGTACTGTACGAGTGTGTAGTGTACAATGTCAGTTCCGAGAGGGCTGTGTGTAGGTTTTTCCACTGCAAACCGGTTTGGTGCAGTTAGTGCTGAATTATCTGCCGTGATCTACAGTTCGGCCTTATTTATTGTGTTTTTCTTAGATCGTTGGGGATGCTGTGGGCTGGGGCTTTGTAGTGAGGGGGAACAAGCCCTGCCACATCCAGGCGGTGGACCCTGGCGGCCCTGCAGCTGCGGCTGGAATGAAGGTACGCAGGACACAATGGAAGTGGGCTTAGTTCATCCTTAACAGCCACGTCACAGAGGATCGCTTTATATTTGCGGTCTGTTTTATTGCACATTCTGTGAATAAAAGTGTGATTATTTAAGGTACTGTGCTGTACAAGGCCTGGATTTAAAAAAGTAGAACAAACCAAAATTAAGACTTTTGGAGGCTAAATGCAGATTCTGTTCCCTCCAGTACAGACAAAAACATTACATAAGTGAAGAAAATTAAAATTTTATTTAAATATATATACGGGCTAATAGCCAGTAACAGTTCGTGGCAGGAACAGCCCATTAAAGAAGGAAAATTGATTTGTTTTTTTCTATATTCTATTGTTTTAATTTCTTCAATTTTACATTAATTTAGGTATTAAATGTTTGTTGCTAATACTACTAATAAGGATTAAAATGTAATGTATGATACTAAATAAAAAAAGTAACTGCATATAAAAACACTAATCCATATTCATAATCTCATTAACTGTTAGTTTGGTATTTAGGTAATTTGCATTTAAGCTTTTCTTTGTCAAGTGGAAAAATGCATTTTAGAGTGTTTAGAGGGATGTTTTTTGGAAATTACTTTGGGTTTCTAGGATGTACCCCAAGGATGATATATTATGAATTTGTTATGTAGAGTCACTTTAAAGGTTAAAAAAAAAGCAAACAATTTGGATTTCCTTTCTGCAATGAACCTGCCAACCTTCTGTCTGTTTAAAAAAAAACTAAAAATATTGTGGTGCATTTAATGAATGATCATTCCAAGGTTCTGTCATGCACATATGAACTGTATTATTTTTAAAAAGATGAGCTGGGGGAGTCCAAAAATTTGTCAAAAATGACTTGTAAAGGAAGTTGAACGGTTAAGCAACTGACTCATGTGGAGTAGCCCAAATCAGATCTGTTTTTCTTGCATATCTGTTTGTTTGAAAACATTTATAAAAAATTCTCCGCCTCACACTTGCTGCACATGGAACACATCCTGGTATGTTTACATTCTATTTAGCATAAATTTCTCTCCAAAGTATTGCACATTTCAGGGTAAACAAAAGTGCACTCAACAGCATACACATGGATATAATTTTAATTTAATTTAAATTTAAATTTAATTTAATTTTTAGGTTGCATGTTTGCTGGTACGTATTGCTCAAGTAAGACAAATTACATTATAGCTATAAGAATCAGGTGTCCGTAAGATGGTGTCGGACTGATTTTTTAGCTGTTATGAGGCAACAAAAGAAATGGGAGACCCATCTTGCTAGGAGGGCTTCAGCAGTTCTGAGGCACGGGGGGAGCTTATTCCAATATGTCAGGACCACATCAGAAGCAAAACTTAACACTGATGATAATGGTAATGATAATAATAATACCTCAATAAGCAGATTTAAACACGGAGGTTATATAAAACTAAAAATGTTGTGGATTTTTGGCTAGTAATATTGGCACTGATTTCCCTGCCACGCTCTTTACACCGCTTCTTTGTCACAGCTCCTGTCCTGGCAGGTTTAAAAACAGTAACCATTAGGCAGAACCTGTTTTGTTACTATTCTGATGACACTCACAGCTTTGGTGCCACAGGCGATGAGTCAGTGTGATAGGATTACAGTTTCACATGTGCAGTGCCTCTGCCTGGCTTATAATTGTCACTAACTCATTTTGGACAGTTGTGTAATTTAAAATTATGTTGTCCTGTTCATTGAATGACAGGCAGTATATCTGGCAACAATATTTAAGCTGTATTCGACTAACTGAAAAGGTTCCAGTGACTGGTAGTGATGATTCTGGGGATGTCTCAGTTGTGCTTTAAAGGTAAGGCCTCTACTTTTCACATATACATGCTGGGAATGTAATGAAATCCACCTTTATTTACGGGGTTCATTCAACTATTAGTAAAAAGTTTGATTCTGTCTCCTATATGCCAACTGATGTTTCATTTTTGTATAGCATTATTCTTAACATAGTGACAAAGCACTGAACAACACAGCTTGTGCGGTTGACAGCCGATGGTGGAACTAAGATAATAAACGCAGCAGCCATTTTGAAACTTTACTGTCTGATCTGGTGGTTGAGGAAAGGAAAACAAAAAAAAAAAATATTCCAGGCTAAGAAACTTTGAGAAAAGCAACCCTCCAGGGGGGTCCAAGTAGCCGTGGCAGCCCTGGGTATTGCCTGATGATACAGGAGGTCCGTGTGTGGTGCTAACAACAACAATAATAATAATAATAATAATTAAAGAATAAGGTGAAATCTGTTTGAATTGTGAATATTCAATAGGCATTATTTTGGACCCTTGAGGCCTTGTGACTTTTAGCATATTATTTATGGAGTTATTTACTTTATTACTAACCCACTGAGTGTTAACATTTCGTCAAACTGGCATTCAAAATTAGATGTGTTTGCTAAGGTGATTTCAACAGTTTACCTTTTCAAACAGGCTGCCAGTTTTTCCTGTATTAATTCAGGGTAAATAACTTGATCAGGGGTGTTACAGCTGGACTGGGATTAAACCCTGTTCCCTTGAATTGGAAGAGAACAGTTGCAACCGCTACGCCACCCACTGGCATATAAATTTTGTTTTTATGGGGGAGGTGTTTGATGAGGTATTTATATTGAGGAGGTATTTATGAAACCAGACTTGTGATACGAAGGTTTCTGGTTCACATCCCAGGAGGAAACTCATAAGGCCATTAGATTTGTAACTTGGGTATAATCCCTCAGAAGAGGGGTATGGAAAAAAAAAGCTTTTAAAAAACCTTTTAAAAAGCGTGTGGTGTTACTTGTGGATATGGTCTAGACCTGGGTTGTGCATCGGTTGTGTTACAGGATCTCGAATCCTGTGTAGGTGATCAGTTTTAAGTTAATACTGATATATGGAAAGAGCAGTGTGAGCAGTGAGAGCTGTTTATTCCTTCATCCGACTTTCTGCTGAAATTAGAGCCTAATTTGTAGAAATTATTGTAGAAATGTGTTTTAAATGCCTAATTTGCCTTTAAGATGCCTAAGAAAGCAGTAATAGTGGGTACAGCAACATTGCGGTGTGCAAGTGTGTACATGTGCTTTTTTGCCCCTTAAATCTGGCTGTGGCTGATCGGAGTCCGATGGTAAATGCTGGATGTGAGCCAAGGCAAACAGGGACCGCCTGATTTCGCTGCAGTCGGTGCAACTGGAGAAAAGTTAAGGTGCAGGAGTTTTGCATGGTGAAAGAGGGGCGTGTGAAAGGGTAGGAAAATGTTTATTTTGCACGGTGCTGATGTACTTAATCATCTCGGGCTGTTTAGACGTATGTTTGTAATGAAACTGAGCCAATGGGAATGTTCTCTCTCTCTGTCTCTTTCTCTCTCCCCCTTCTCTCTCTATCTGTCTCTCGCTCCCTTCTCCTCCAAGGTTTGCCAGTTCGTCGTCTCCGTGAACGGCCTGAACGTCTTGTCCCTGGACTACAGGACAGTCAGTAACCTCATTCTCACTGGGCCGCGCACCATCGTCATGGAGGTCATGGAGGAGATTGATTACTGATGGCATGGGCTTTGCCCCCTTACCCGGATCTGGACCTACCCCTTTCTGTCTTGCCCTGCTTTTCAGCAGTGGTTGGGCCCAAGAACCAGTTACACCCAACTCAGCTAGGATCTGTCTCTTGGACTCATTGGTTCCACCAGTCTGAACTTAATAGACGTGAGAATGAAAGAGCGTGATATTGCCGTGGAGATCTGGTGTTTCCTGGACCACAGAGATCGTCTGGACTAGATAATGACCTCTGTCCACCAGATTAAGTTCATCTACTCCTCACCAAAACCATGCCCTCCTTTCTCAGGCATAAGGACACCAGCTCAGCACACCTTCAGACTCTTGAGGAAGGCACGTCTCTATGACAACCGATGATCGGTTCCCACCGGTTATAGGATAAAAAAGAAGTTTCCGGATTCACCGCCAACATAGCTTTGGAAAGAGAGGATATTGCTGGACATGAATAACATGAGACAACCTTTCACAGTTGACATCTGAATGCAGGAACATGAGACAAAGATAGAAACGCTGACTAGTGCTTTTCAGCACTGAGATGCAGTATAAGCGGTGTGGTGTGTGGATATCTCTTGGTACTTACTGAGTCTCTCTGGATCTGAATGCTGTGAAGTACGTTATGGTCTGAAAATGTGCTAGAAGGTCGCGTCCAAACAGAATGAAGTGTTAGACTCGGTGCTGCAGGTCACATCCCCTGCACATGTGTAGTGGCACTTGTACACAGTGTTGTCTATCATTTCAGGATAAGCTACTAGACAAACCATGTAAAGGGAAAAACTCATTTTGCATTAGCATCTGAAACAGGAATACACCAGGAAATAAGCATGAGAGGTGATCTGTGGGTATACGTTTTGCATATAGACCTCTTGGTCTGTGACTTTACGACATGTAAACGGAAATTTCAAGTTTTTGGGAATTTGGGCACCCAGGTGTCCAAATATTATCCAAGGACTTTGAACACTTGATAGCAAATTCCCCAGAAAGCCTGTTCTCTTCACTTTGCTTTATCTGTTCTTTTTTGGAGTAGTATGTTGTTAAAGGGGTAAAGGGAGAAAATATTTGTTGGGATTAACAGATTTTTGCACCGGTTTTGTCTTATGGTACTACTGGTGAGTGTAGTTTAGCCATCTGCCAAATAACTTGTCTTATTTCACACTCAGCCTTCAGCAACGACTCATCGTGGTGTTTGCGTATCACAGAGTGAGCACAGGTGTATTATGAAGGCGACTGAGGCCAAACACTGGCACATTACTGCTCAGAAGTTGTTTTTTTCCTAAGTTAATTCACAAACTGTTGCGACGTCACTTTCCACAAAACATACTTGCTCAGCCCTGTTGTGATGTTTTTGTGACCTTTTGCTTTAGTCTGTAGTGGTTAGTCAATCTGAAATTCAGCAGGGTGTCCTGACTTTAAGCGTAATGTAAAACATGTATCAAAAATTGTTCCTACTGTAACATAACATAGCGACTTAGTGTAAAGATTTGGTGTAAGTGAGTAGAAAGTCAAGAGAGGAAAGCTGAGCTGAAAATAGACTATCAGCCTTTGTCACAGCAGTAAAATAGTTTATACACTTTAATGGTAGCTAGAAGCACATGTAAGAGTTATAATGGTTGCTAGAAGCAAGTTGAAGTCTATAGACAAAGAATTTCTAAAATAAAGTTGCATTTATAGCTAATTGTAAAATTATGACTGCTTGCACAGGTTGCTGTGTCAGAGTTTTATACAGGTGAATAAACGTAATGTAGTTTGTATACAGTATCTTAATGTGTGGCACTTTTCCAAAGAGATGTAATCTCGCCATGTTAGAAATTGCAGGGATGTCGCACAGAAAAGAGATGATGTGAAAATGACGTGAGATTTTTATTGCTGATTGAACTTGATTTTTATTCCTATAGCAAAGGTAGACATTTCATGACAATGACGACTTTTATTTGCTTCTCTCGGCACTTATTATAGCGCCACGCTTCCTGTTTCACTGCATTTTAACTGAATTTTTACGTGTGGCAGAGAATCTGTAATATTGGCGGAGTTTCAGCGGAGAGCGAGGGGGGGGGGGGGGGGTCCACATATTTGTGTGGCCCAGAGGTGCAATAGCCGGTGTGCAGCATGTTCTGTATAACCTGTCGGACAGCACAGTTATGCAAAAGTTGCAAATTCACCTGCAGGTAAAAATGTTGCATAACAGGGACTGTATCTGAAATGTAATCAGTGCTGCTCATTTAAATGCTTTTTTTGGGACCTGCATGGAGATCATATGTTTCTGTTCACGCCCATCTGATCTTATGCCATTGGTGTCTGGTTCCCATCAGACTGTGTGCCAACTCTTTGCAGTAGGAACAGATGCAAAGGGAGGTGGCAAATCTTGCCAAATCTGACGGAATTGCACCGCAGACGACCACTAGTGGGCGCCAATCCAGCAACTCAGGAGAAGCTGCACCCAAAATAAGGCTGAAAACTGGGCAGGTTTTGATTTAAGGTGCAAGTTCAAGCAGTATTTCAAGGAGGATTTTAGGCCTTCGGAACACCCAAGCAAAATTTTTACGTGCAAATCTGTGTGCAATGCATTTCTAAAATGCCCACACAAGAATGTGTTTGTATCAGAGTAATGTCAAACATTTTGCAATGTACTTAAATATCGCAGAATATGTGTAAAAACTGATGAAAGATAAGCAAAGCATATATCCTATTACGTAAAGACTTAAATATAGAGAGACTGTATTACTTATGTTTAAGTTTTTTCCAAATTATTACAGTACAGTCTATCCTCAACTTTCCACACTATTTGTGTGTGTGTGTGTGTGTGTGTGTGTGTGTGTGTGTGGGGGGGGGGGGGATCCAAATAAGTAAAAAGTTCAGAAAGTCATTTTCACTTAAGCATAATGTTTTTACAATGATGCTGTGTAGTACTGCACTGTATACTACAGTAATAGTTTTATAACCTAATGTAATGTGTAACATGTATTGTGGGTAATAAAGTGAAACAAAGTCAGCGCTGTGACTGAAACACACTGACGCTACAGTGAAACTCTGAATGAGGCGCCGACACGACAGGATCACAACGCCGCTAGCAGGGGGATTAGGTGGTGCTGCACCTCCTTCATCACAATAACAAAGGAGTTATTGTTTAATGTATTAATAAAGCTGTTTTCTCCAATAAAGCTAAATAATTAGTTGAGTATTTAAATATATAATAGATTTCCCTTATTATGCTTAAAAATTGCTTTTTTTATCTGGAAAATTTGTTTGACAGTTTGGAAAATTGAGGTCTGGAACGTGGAGGATGGACTGTACGTTTGTTTGATCTACATCTGACATTTAGACATTAGAGCTTTTCTCATCTTGCGATACAGTGTATTGTTACAAACTTCTGCTCCTCGCCGTTTTGCTGAGACGAAAGAAGGCGGTTGTGTATTACGTAACGTGTCTCTCAGTGCAGGATCTGATGTTGTACATGTTCAGTAGCACTGGGGGGGCCTGCTCTTCTCTCACTACCTGACTCTCCCTCTGTTCAATCGCCCATGAAGAGAAACTTATACTTTTTGTTGTGTGTTGTGATTTGTACATTGTAAGGTGTTGCGCATGGGCACTGAAACTCCTCATTTCAGTGCCTTTTCTTTGCTTTAATTCTTACTGAGAATCTTTTCTTCGATTGAGCCAGACTAAAGGCAGATTTGATTTTTCTAGTTTATGCTTGAGACATTTGCCTTAATAGCTCCTACTTTGTCTCCTAAATGTCGTTTATATCGTTTCAGTTTTTTCAACCTACATTACTGAAAAGGCGCACATTTGACAGCATGAACCTCCTGTTTTACAATCTGTTTGTATTTGTAGAGATTTATCCTCAAGGTAGTTGAATGAAAAGATAATACTTGGAATTCCAAAGGCCTGTTGGAATATTTGTTTTCTCAGAGAAAGTACAATTACAATAAGCTCTGTTTTTCAGATAATTTAAAAGAGATGACTCTACATTTACAGAATCATATGCACCGTTCATAAGCATACAATATGTGTGAATCACACAAAATATCTTGTGTATTTTTAATAAGATTACAAAGTACTAATAGGTGTACAGATACTGTGGTGAGAATCACTTCTTTAGTGATTGTTAAATGTTAAGGTACTTCCAGCAAGTATCATGTCCACATTTTGTAGTACACCTGTAAAGTCACTTAGTTTTTAATGCACAATAATAACTGTTTTATTAAACATTATTTGATTCAAAACTGTCATAGCTGTTACTTTTTTTTTAACAATAATCCCTTTGCTAAAGCTGAAAATGTTGTATTGCTGTGAAGGAATTATAATTTGATACTTAGAGAAATTATTGTTAACATTATTTATCCAAGGCAACTACCAGTACAGTATTAGATTTGTGCTCTGTGCCAACCACAGCTATTTACTCATTTATGCAGCTGGGTCATTTTATTCTATCAGTTCGAGGTCCTTTATATGTTCAATATGTCACGTAACAGTATGACAGCATCAGGTACTACTGTTGCAGGTGGGCAGTTCCTCTGAGCAGAAGGCTGCCAGTTCAAATCCCACAACTTTTCCCAGCTGGAAGTGTATTCACTGTGTTACACACAGCTTTACTGATGGTACGCTGCAGGCTGCAATGGATATAAATGTATTTGCTAAGCAGATAAATAAGGTAACTAATATTAATATTTACATCTTAATACAAAAATCACTGCACTTCTTGCAATAACAGCTTCGTCTTCTTTTGTGTCTGTTAGATTCTGGTCCAAACGTTTTCTTAAATGGACACATATAATTGCAGAAGTTCGTCGCCAGGGGGCAGTGTGGTATAACACGTGGGGGTTCCATTCAACAGCTCTGAGCTTCTTGTGCTCCAGTCAACACCCCTTCAGTTTAGTTAATATTTTTTTTTCTCGAAATACTGCCCTGCATCAGTGGAAATGAACTCGAGTAAGACAATAATGTCAATTTATCCGCCTTGGGGGGGCATACATTTAAGAGCTGAGACTTACTAATGCGGCATTTATTTCCACCAAAAAAGATCATTATACTTATGGCACTGATATGGTTTGAGGGGGAGTCACAAACTCTTATATTAATGATAGCTAGGGGTGAAATTTTATTCTTTGCCCACAAATCTTGGTTTCCAGGATGTGTGGACCAAAATCCCTCTCCAAACCCCAGACCTGCTGCCCTCCACAAAGTGTGCAGAGAGCTGCTGGGATGTGGTAGGATTTTCTGAGCCCTTCTTTCCTTGTGTTCTGGGGCAGGATTCTCGGGCCCGGGGCTTCCTCAGGTGTCGTAATTCCTCAGGCTCGAGCAAGGGATTGAGGAAGCACTGATGATGCCCGTCTTTGCCGGACGCCCAGCCTAAAGGTACCTTGGGGATCGATTGCGTGTGACGGATGGGTTTCATCCGAAGATGCTGCTGCAGTTTGCTGCTCCCACTCAGGAGCTTAAATCAAAAGTTGGTGATCCGCAGGAAACCGGAGACTGTTGCCCCCCCTTTGATACATGACTGTGTCACCATAAACATATAGGAATAATGTAGGACTCAACAGCAGGTTGCTCACAGTGACAAAGTGCATCTGTGTCACATTTGCACGGTTTGTTGCACAACTTCTGCAAACTTTGAATCTTTTCTGAAAGTATAAATTCAGCAGAATAAAAAAAAATGCCATTTAATGGATTTCAATGGCCACCTGTTCAAAGTACAAATATGATCACTTCAGCAAGACAGAATAAACTATTTAAGCAGGTGGCGTGGTGGTCAGTGCTGCTGCCTTGCAGTGAAAGGATCTGGGATTGAATCCCGCTCCTGCAGCTTGAGCAGTAAAAATTACCCAGCTGTACAAATGGGTAAATCACTGTAAGTTTCTGAGTTATACAAACATAATATTGTAAGTTGCCATGGAGAGAAGCATTGATAAATGAAGAAGTAGTAACATGTATTAAACTGTTAAAATGCACATTTCATTTCTTCTGGGATGCAGATTTTATGAGTTTTGCATGAGTTTTTTGACTTGCATCACATCCATAAAATGTGACTGTATATCTTGGGACGGGTCTTGCGAGTGCATCCATTTGTCGGGAACACGGCCTCCTCATGCTCTCTCATGCTCTCCGGACATGTGCGTCCGTGTGTGTTTTGAGTGTTTTGTGCTTAGCAACCTGGCGAGGACATCCCACTGTGTCTGTTTCCCTCTGACAGCTCTCGGCGGCGTGCAGGATTTTGCTTCTTGCGCCCCGTCCCCCACTCTGGCTCCCCAGCCTGCGGTGGCTCCTGCACGTCATGCTTTCTCCTACAGCTGCCCGATGACACAGGCATCCCTCGCCCGCTCCCGCCACTGACATCACCTTTGGTCGGTTGCAGTTGACACGTTCGCAGTGACCACAGCCCGATGGAAGCTGCACTTTTCCCTCCTCCCTCCCCCACCAAAGTCACTCTGGTCCCCACCTGCAGCCTTGCTAGTCTTTCACATCAGACTCATATGAGTGCAAGTCCAATATATATACACCCTAAGAAGACAGCTGGAATAGTTTCGCCATGATTTATGTGTGTGCCGACAGTGACAGTGTGAGTAGATAAACTAACATTCTATGGAAAAAAAATAGCTTTGGGGGCCACATTTCAGCAAGACGGTGTTTCAGGCAACTCGTGTCCCACTTCATACGGCTCCAGCTATCGATTTAGGAATAAAAGAGAAGTGGTAGCAGTAACGCGCTGCCCTCCATACTGACAAAGCCTCAGCCACAGGTTTGTTCCAGAACCTTCCCCCTCATGTCAGCCAAAATGAAGCGGCACGGGATGAGATGGGCTGAAATGATTTACGTCCCAACTGGGTCCCAGAGGTTGTGCTACGAGTGTATTTACAGATACACACCCGGGCGGGATGCACTGCCGGAGGAAGCTGTCCGCGACCCTCACAACGGATCCCGTGAACTGCTCCAAAACCTGCCTCTGCAGACTGAGGCCGAGCTGCTGATGTCCTTTTGGATCTGCTTTCTGATGAGCTGTTGTTAAATAATATTTGTTCCGTCTGTTCAGTTTTTCCTTAAGCTAGGGCAACCCAACAGCTCGACTTCACCCCGGCTGAAAATTACAAAGCATTTGCGAAGGTCAGGTTACTCTGGGCTCAAAAGACAGAGCCCCGATTATTATGGGGCATTTAAACGGTCTAAGGTTTGTCATTTGGTAATAAGCTGTTCGGCCAGACTGCCGGAGCACTTGCCAAAATGTAAACTCTGGCAAATGGGCGTCATTCACTGAATCATGAACTCGTAAATGACGCGTCAGCTTGAAGCGGTTCAAACTTGAGCATCACAAGAAAGGAAAAAATGTGTGCAGCGTTTAGGAGGAAGGAGGACAGTCATGACGGAGTGTGAGAATCTTTACCAGGGTACAACATCAGTGCGCAGGCCCCGGTAGTGTGCCGTTTCAGCAAGGAACCCTTTTTCTGCGTCTTTAGATCACCACGATGGACCGGCGTCCCATCCGGTGTCAGTTTGGTAGCCTAGTGGCCAATGATTCCAGGATCAGCTCCCGACCACTGCGCCCCTCCCCAGGACAAGTGCTTAATGGATGGATGGATTTTTTAAAATCAAAATATATACTATCCCAAGCATGGAGACATCTGAAAGTACTAAAACAGCATACTAATCTATAAAGACATATAATGTACACATTAAAAAACAATACAATTATTTTGTTTTATCCATATGGAAATATCCATTAAAAACATAAATGTACAAAATATCTCAAAGAAGGGAATATTCTTATATGCTACAAATGTCAAGTGAGATGTAGGTCAATAATCTCAAGTAAACTTCCAGAATTCAAGGCAAGAAATTATTATTGTTATTATTATTATTATTATTATTATTATTATTAGCTAACAGCTTTGTCCATTGCGACTGACAAAAGTTGTTAGAGTTTAAAGTAATTTACAAGGAAACAAAAGTGGACCAACATGCGGAAATATGTGCACTTTGTCATGCCTGTCTTAGCTTTGCTGTTCTTTGGTCTCAAAATATTTATTGAAGCCTGTTATGAGTACTATAACAGAAAGCAGTAACACAGACCACAGAAACACGGATCCAGCCCACAGATAAACTGCTCAACGTTCGCATTCTCGTCATTCTTCACCACACACTCTGGTTACCTATTTATTTTAATAGTGCTCAGTATATACTTACCATTAATTGTTAGAATCATTTATAATATTTTGCCCTGCATTTTTGGACGGCGCTGAAGGCTTGTGTGAATAAGAAAACAAAACTGTCTCCGCTGCACTGAAGCCTGAATTCCAATGACCTTAAATTGTTAATGAAACACTGCGGGGAGACCATATGGCCGGGTTCGCTGTGCTCTGGATCAACTCGGGGGCTCTAATGCATTTATTTATTAGGAATACCGGGTTACAACACAGCGGTTCATGCCAAGTGCAGATCTGGCACCGCTGGACTGCAGATGCCGCCGCCAGCCGCTGGTATCGCGAGGGGGCGGTTGGACCGTCTGCGGCAGGAAGGGGCAGCATAGTGCACCTGGACCCGTGACCAGCAGGTTGCTGGTTCACATCCCTGGATGGCTCGCTGCACCCGTAAGACAAAGCAAGTCACATAACCTGTATAAAATTACCCACTTGGCGAATAATAAAAGCAAGAATTTGTTCTGCCCATTCTTTTTCTGCAAATCTTCACACGGTCTTGTGTTCCTTAGCCAAACCAGAAGCAGCCACTATTAATACTTAGTAACACGCCTCTGAGGAATTATACTCAGTGCACGCGCACTTTTGAGGAACACGGATGCCTAAAAAAGTATTTTCTTATTCTTGGGGTGTTTCTAGCCAAGATGTGTAAAAGGTGTAAAACAATACCTCCGAAGTCAATTTAAGCAATTTTCCAAAGAAAAATAAACCCCCAAATATCCAGAATGTAAGGAAAAGAAAAACACTGGAATTTTCACTCACTAGATTTTGAGGTGTGGGAGTAATTCGGTCTGAACTGCGGTAAATTTGTGAACCGAAGTAAAGCTATTTGTTTGCTGTTTGGAATTTAGTCCGACATCGGTCTTAACTGTTGTATCTGAAGGAAATCAGCTTGTTCCTTCAGAAAAAAAGTTACAAAATAAAATGTGCCGTATGAACAGTGGCAAAGGAACACAGAACACAGAAGAAATGTACAGTTCCTGGCCAAGGAACATTTTTTAGACCTGCTTTTGTTGGAGGAGACATAAAAGGCCCGGGATGGGAGGGCGTCTTGATTTGTTGCGGTCCAAGACAAATGTTATCTAAAATCTTCTCTAAGCACAACTCAGCGCAGCAGCTCACATGAGAATCTCTAATTGGTTGCGGTTGCTTCACTCCTGTTCCCAAAAGACTGCTTCTGTTTATGCAATTCTGCATGGGATCAATTCATTCCCTGCGTTTAACTGTCACGGAGCGAATTAAAACGTACGAGGACCCCAGGCATCATAAAGGCAAACTGAAAGCCGACACTAACCAGCCACAGCTAAACCACATAGTTGGGGGCTCAGTGATCTAAAAGGATGGATACGATCAAGCAAGCGACACACTTCACTGGGCATTAAAGCTGAAAACAAAAATGCTGCTTTTGTACAATCAGTGTGGTGGACTGCTTGTCCCGTGCAGGGATGTGGTGGTCTGCAGGGTGGGAGGCAGGGTTCACTTTGGAGGGAAGAACAGTTTATTGCCAGGCACACACACACACACACACACACTCATTCAGTTGCACCTAAGCACACTGAGGTTTTACGGTCACCAGTTCACACGAAAGATGCGTCTTTGGACTGTGTGTGGGGGGGGGGGGGCAAACACTTGGAACTCCATAAGAACACTAGGTGAACGTACAAACTCTGCACAGCTGGATTGAAACCCACACCCAAACCCACAACCACTTTGCCTCCTGGCCTTGCTCTTTTAAGTATCATATGAATCAATGCCTCCTCAGATCCTGCCCCCCCCCCCCCCCCCCCCCCCCCCCCCCCCCCCCCCCCCCCANCCCCCCCCCCCCCCAGTGTCCCCCTACTCAGGGTGTGAGTGCCTTGCAGTCCATAGAGCTCAGATGTGTTGAAGAGAAAGATCAGGGTTTCCAATCAAACCCAGTGTGGGTGGCACACCACCTACGGCACCCACGGCAAACCCGGTCTCCCAGAATGACCCTCTGTAGCCTTGGAGGTCTAGGAGGCTGAGCTTCTGAAAAACCATTGTGTACAAGGCTCCCTTTTGTCCACGAACACAATAAAAGAAACTTTGTATTAACAGTTGAGCCGGGACTTGGACTGAATGTTAATGCGAAAGGACCAGGCGGTCAAGGATCATAAAATAAACAATCTCCCTGTTTTTTCTTCCTGCTGTAAATATGCAAACAGTGACTGCGGACGAGTCCGGGAACTCAGCTCAGCAGCTCTGAGGAATGTGTAAAAGATAAACGGCGTTTGGGATGGCGTGAGGTGTCGTCACACAGGTTGCGCAAGGAGAAGAATATTAACAGCGCGTCTGTGTGACACCAAATATTGCACCAAATATGATAAAGATATTATGGGCTGAATTAATAACTAAGGAGGTGATCAAAGGTACATCATGGTGACAAAGAGGGTCGGTTTATGAAACCAATTTGTTTGAACCTGTATTGAAACAGCATCTATAAACCTTGCTGTACATCAGATGCACTGATACACAGTTTTATGTATATATGCATATGTATAGGCTCCAGTTTGCATATGCGCAACTACCCGTTTAATCTGTTTATATATATATATTCTGTGTTAAATTTCATCTTTATATACATATGTATGCTGCAGCAGGTGATGCAGCAGCGGTTCGAGGTGCCGTGCAAAAAGCAGACGCAGGTTTGAATCCCGCCCCCCTGCCGCTCCAAGACCCTTGATCGAGGTACTTACCCTGAACCGGTGCAGTAAAAATTACCCAGTTGTATAAAAGGCGGGATAAAAAACTTTAAGCAGCTTAGCATTCAGTCCTAAGGTTATAAGTATGTCGACTTATATACCTGTATGCATATACTGTATATAAGGGGATTATTATATATGCAAAACAATAGATATTAGCATAGTAAATTATAATATATTAATATATAATGCATAATTATAATAGCTCAGAAATTCCCATTGATAGATGCTGTATATCTATTAATACTGTGTTCGGTTAATACGTTCTGCTGTGTGGCATATAGGGGGGCAACAGGCAAACACGGTAAAGAATAAAATAGTTAATCTGTGTGTGTGGGGGGGGGGGGGCTGTGTGTGCTGAAAAACTATATTATTCTTTACTGCGTTTGTCTCCCGTTACGGAGTCGGAGTCCCCGGGAGTCTCCGGTTCTGCCCCCGTCCTACCCGTCCCTCCAGCCCCCGTCACCCCCCATGCAATTGGTCGCCCGTCAGGGGCCCGGGGACGGGGGGGGGGGTGCGACTGGGGTGAGCAACGGGGCTGAGCGACGGCGCACGAGACGCGCGGAGTCACGGCGGAGCGCGAGCTCGCTCGGACCCACAACCCCGGTGCGCGAGACACGGCGGGAAGGGAAGGGAAGGGAAGGGAAGCGCGAGGAACCGCGCGGGGACCAACCGCAACTTCTCGATGCGTGAACCGTAAGGTACGGCGTTAATTTTTTAATGATGTATATGGAATAATCGTCATAGTAATCTGCCGGACCCGTCTCGCGGGCGGATTTTTCCCCGCGCCGCACGAGCGCTCGTAGACCCCCAATTAGGGGAGTTTATTACAAAGTACGTTCATTAATTACCCGAATCAAAGTTAACGGGCAAAATAAGACGGACAGACCCCTCATTTATCGATGAAATGCTTTGTTTACCTTATTCGTCCTACAAGTGCACTGCAGCCTCCAAGCCGCTGTTTTGAATGAACTCGCGCGAACTGTGAAGATTACTGTCCGGGTCCGTTTCATAAACCTTGAAATGCCGGGGAAGGAGCGAAGGCGCCCGCAGACCTGCAGGGTTTTAAACCCGAGGCACACGAAGCGGGATCCCGTGCGGATGCGGGGATGTGCGGTCAGTCTCTTGTTGTTGTTGTTGACAATTATTACTAATAAATATGATGCAAGATAAACACAGACGCCATGGCGACAGGTACGAGCGATAAATTCATGTTTATTCTTCGCTGCGGGGGGGGGGGGGGCATCTCGCGCACACCTCCAGACTGACTCTTTACTATTAATATATNTTTATTCTTCGCGGGGGGGGGGGGGGGCATCTCGCGCACACCTCCAGACTGACTCTTTACTATTAATATATTTATATTTATTACGAGCCTCTTATTATAGCTCTTCAGTTAAAGATTTATTATAAGCCCACGTTCTGCTCGGTGATTCTTTAATAGACGAGCAGCGTCCCGACTGTTATTTTGATATTATTTCAGATTAATAAGAAATCCCGTCTCGATACCAGAGTAACTCAACGCAGAAAAAAAACATACTGTGTGCAATAATGTAACGGATGAGTAGCTGTCGGGTCTACACAGGGCTGTTAGTACCTTTCTATGAATATTCATACTTTTATCAAGTCTAGTTAATACATCTGATTAAAATTTGGTATGAAATAAGTTAATCGTAAAGGTTTGTAGACATGCCTTATAAATATGGTAGTTGGATTACACACACGCCCACACACACACACACACACACACACACACACACACACACACACACACGCATTTATATATATTTAGATACCCACCTGTCCATGAGCTTCAGTTCCAGGTGTTACCCATAATCCCAGGAAACTGCATGTATTTTTTATTAATATTAATGCAAAAGAGTCTAATGATGCCACATTGTTTATTTACATAGACTACTAACAAGTACCTCCATCTGTCCAACCCTTTCGTTCCAAATGAAGTAATTGTGAACCTTTATTCTCTGTATTTTCTATATTCTAAACACAGATTTATTTTATGGAGTAAAACTTTCACTCCAATAATCACAAATCTAGGTTCACAGGTGCCTTTTCAGCATAAATCCTAGTATGTTTGGGAGGATCAATTTTTTTCTGATCCTTTTTGCTATAGCAGCATTTTAATTCCCCTGTCTCTAGAGGCAGGATTCTAATTAAATGCAAAGTGCAATGTACACAAAACAATATGGAAAGGGAAAATACTAATTTTTTCTGTATTTGGTTTCTTCAACACAAGCACATTTAAATTTCAAAATGTACACCTTGAAAAATGGGAATAAAAGTCAGTGCAAATGACTTATGCATTATATAAGTCAGTGTCACGTTTCACTGCATTATTACTGCGTTCTGGCATATTCTGTATTATGAAACGCTGAGGTCACAACTCCATCAGAAGCTGGTATTGTTCCCATTGTTTTCACTTCCATCAGTAATTAGTATGAAAGTGGACACAGGGGTCAAGTGCTGTCCATCGGTGCAGACAGTGAGAACTGGGACCTCCAGCACCAGAGTGGATCCAGATATTCACAGTTTGACGTCTGTTGCTCTTACCCCACATGCTGCCAGACCCCTCCCCTCCTCCCCTCCATCCCCACTCTCAGATAATCCCACCATTCTTCCATGACATTTCATGCTGACTGGTCCACTTCTTCTGTCTTTTCCAGGTGGTCCAACAGCCCACTCGATAGACTCGCAGAGGATGCGGGTTTTCGGACTCAGGAAAAGGATGTTGTGTCCTCTTGTCCTTCTTGCTCTTGCTGCATTCCTTCTGCCAGCCCAGGCTCAAGGTAGGTAGCGCCTTGCAAGTTCAGTTTTCACCAGAGGTCATTTCTTTGATGTGCAGATTTGGTCAAAGTGTTTAAATGCCATGTTCTTCAGTCACCTTTCTTGTGTCTAAATATTCTTCTACAGTTTCTTTGGGTGTCCATGTGTTATATAACAGTCCTTTCTGAAAAATGACCACAACGGACGCTATAATTTCAAATTTGATTTAAATATGAACGAATGGCTGCGGCACCAGTGATGACTAGACATTGACTGAAGGTTCCCACCAGTACGGGTTTCCTCATTCTGTGCCATTTGCCCGGGAGGCACGGGAAAAACCGTACTAAACTGTGAACCAAAAAAGGGGAAAACACACTCGTGTGAGAAATGTGAAGGATCCCGTCCTCCGGAGACGACCGAAACATTTAATTGGCCCGTCTGGCTGGAAAGAGTTCACATTCCTTCCCTGCCCTTTCAATGAATAGAGTTGAGAACGGGCACAGGTTTAACTGTTCGTCTCAAGGGTCGGCTTTGTCCATATGACAAGGGGGTGGTTGAAAGGGCTCTCACACAGCAGAGAGCAGGTGGACGCGCTCCAGAACATCCCTTAGCCCCACCCCCTTGTCCTGCCTACTTCCTCGGGAAAGGACCTGAAATACAGGCCACCAGCCAGCGCACGATGCTGATAAGGCCTGTTTGCATTTGCCGGCTCAGTCGATACGCAAAGGGGCCCCCCGTCTGCTGTTCAACAGTGTGTCCCTTCTGTCTGCAGCTTGTTCAGTCTGTAAATCTGACCCTTATTTTGTGTTCCAAAGCGGCGCTGAAGGGCATCAGCCTCTGATTCATCAAACTGATGCAATTGTTTCAGTCGAGATGAACCTCACGTTCACGCACCGTGGGATCAATGCAGCACTGTGTGTGGCGTGGAGAAGAGCAGCACCGTTGCCGGATAAAACGGGGCGCTCCTGATCTGCAATGTATTCAGTAAAGTGAGCTGATCTGAGTGTTTAATGCCAACAAACTCGGACGTGCTGAACCGCGCGAGGCAAGCGGAGCGCATACTGCACCGGCCTTGAGGCGTCTGACGGGGGACATGTATAACTTTCAGTTCTGGGGTTTGCAAAGAGGAATCGCGCTGCTTTGTTAAGATGAATTGCTTATCGCTAATCGAATGGTGTCAGTCTGGTGGTGTGACGTGGTTGGAGTTGCTCTATAAGGGGTGAAAGTATGAACGATGGATTGTATTTCATGCCTGATTCATAATTGGGAGGTGGATCCAACGGCAGCATGAGCTGTACTTTTTCTAACGTACATGTAGCGTTCAGATTTCCGGAGCTTTGTTAATCTCCTCGTCCCTTTTTGCATGGCTTAGATAAAGACACACGAAAGGAATCCTTTTCATGTGTGCTTAAATTTTCTCATATTGTAAGCGCTCAGGTTTCTAATGCTGGGAATTTTTTTTGCATTTGCATGGTAAATATCCATGGCCCAAATTATATGGGTAGTTGCTGAAAATGGATGGATGGACTGAGGAACGGGGTAAATATGACCCGTGTCAACCAAGAACAGCAGTTCGGTTTTTCCATTATAGGACTGAACTGCCCTTCAGTGATTCAATGTCTTTTGCAGAGATTCCAGCGCTGGTAAAAGATAAATGTTCAAAGATGTAGAAATGTAGGTCAAAGTCAGGTAAGGAAGTGGAAGGCAGATGATAAAAGACCTTAGGAGGATTTGGGCTGAGTGCAATAATCATCCTGTGCAAAAAAAAAAAAAAAAAAAAAATCTCTTCAAGTGGATGAGATAATCACATCAAAAGGTTGCTGGCGTATGCTTGAATTTGTGCCATTTACCAAAAATGTAAGACCAACTTGCATCCTTTTAAATGACAAGTCAGCTCCTGGTACCTTAAAGTGCTTTAATAGGAGTTCTCAAATTTTCATCAGGCCACAAAGTCAGTGTGCCAGACGACTGTGGTGAAAGTTCGAGCATTAAAAAAAATATATATATATATATAGTGGATTTTCTTTGTTATGGTTTATTTGCGCAGCTCCTAGTCAGCATACTGCTTTCAGATAATCCTCAATGAGTGCTGAGCAAATAGACATTGTATGTTCCTCTTCATTATTCATGGCTTGTGTACAGCTCATCTGCATCTCACAAAGGTCTCTGTGCATCCAAGTCCCAATTAGCAGTGGTTTTACATCACGTGCACCAGGGTACAGAAACAGAACAAGGCTGTTCTGTCTCCATTATTGGTCTTCAATGTCAGCTCAATTTCAAAATTAAAAGTTACCCCCAGGAAAGGGTTGGATCATTTTTTTTTTTTTTTTTGCTGAACTGTGTGGAGAGCCTGCAGGCATATTCTTTCTTGAAACTCACATCTCTCTTTAGCCATAAATAAATGTATATATTTTATTTCCCCGGGAGTGGCTTCTTGGACTTGCTGTTGCTTCGGCGAGGCCGTCTGAAGCAAAACATTTATGTGTGCAAAGAGGTGCGCGCACAGGTTGGGGGGACGGAATTTGGATTCGTTTTTGTCCCCCAAGAGGGGAGATGCTTGCCTCGCAGAGAATAAATCGCTGCAGAGTACCCGTCCCCAGTTTCAGGTTGGTGAGCTTGGGATACTTGTTTTTCTAGTCTGTCTGCAGATGTTTTATTTCCCCAATGGCTTCTACTCTTACCTCCTATCTATAGAGTTTCCGATATAACACCTCTGCTAGGGTGGACTCTTTACAAACCTTTTCCTTGGCGTAATCATAAGCCATTAGTGCGTATTTCCATGAGTATGAAAAATATTTCAGTTAGTATGAAAATTGTAAGGAGGGTATGTAAAGAGAGCTCTGGTGATTGGACTGCTGCTTGGAAGTCAGCCACGGCACATGGAGATGCGAACCCAAGGGCTTGCGGCTCTGCAATTAGTTCTTCTTTAGAAGCCCCTTTGTTGTGTGTTCTTTTTAAATGGGTTTACATGCTTCTGCTGAATGGGAATGATTCAGTGCTGGTGCGGGTGGTGTCCAGAGCACGTAGCTAAAGTAGAAGAGGGGAAATGGTCGGAGCTTTTTGTCCCAGCTGCAGACACAATGAGCAAATTTCGCCTCTGTAGTGCTAATAGTCGCTCGTAATTCTCTGCCCTCTTTTATCCCTGCTTTGTCATATCTGTTAAAAAGATGTCACATTCTCTTTTTGAGCACCCTACTTCATGCTAGGCCCCATTTCCACACGACTAAATCATTCCTGCAATTCCTCATACCTAATATACTTTTAAATGGAGCAAAAAGTGTGCTCTCAAGCTGTTCTGTAGCTAATTCGTTCTCCACAATGTAGTGGGCATAGAGCATCAGACGTGTTGAAAGTGAATCTGCTGCTCTTCAGATAGACAGGAAATATAAATATTATCATTGGCACATAAACTGCGGCTCACTATATCATATGAAAAGAAAGAGAATGTGACTCACACAGCTTTCTCTGTTATGACTCTGGTGTCCTGTTTGTCTTTTCAAGACTGGGTATGATGTCTTTTAAAAATTTCTTTACCTGTTTTCAGTTATGTTAACCATGTGCATGTTAAGTATTTGATCTAGTGTGCGAGAAGAGGTTGTGCCACTGATTTAAAACGTTTTATGAAATTGCCAGTACAGTATTAACACGGAATCCTTTCTTTTAATCTTTTTTCCAGTTTCAACTCCTCGCAAACTACGTTTTAAAGTTCTGGGAATGAATGAATTATCTGTGTCATGGAAAGAGCCAAGAGGAGATTTTGATCGCTATAAATTAGTTTATAACACCATACCAGGTAAGATGCAATGTTTCAAATGTATGCCGCATATGCACATGTAGAGATTGGTATGTGAATTACAGTATTTATCGTAATTGTAATAGTTTAGTACAAGTCAATCACACTGTTGTTAACTGTTTGTCTAAGTCAGGGTTGCGGGGGTTCAGAGTCTATCAAAGAAACTCAAGGTGCCCAACAATGTGGTTACACCCTGGATGGGGCACCTGTCCATGACACAACAGCCACACACAGTCACTCATATGTGACAATTTAGAGTGACCAATTAATCTGAAATATATGTCTTTGGACTGCGAGAGGAAACCAGAGGACCTGGAGGGAGCCAACATAAATACAGGGCAAACATGCAGACTCCACACAGCCTGAGCTGGATTCAAACCTATTCCTTAACAGCCTAGGTGCTGTTAGACAACACCTCGCCACCTTAAAAGTTAGTCTTGTGTGTTTATACAAATACCGTTATCTTTATTGCTTTTGTTCAGCTAAAACAAATTATTTAAGCATTTTTGCAATGATGTAATCACTATTTTCAAATATATATAGACACACACACACACACACACACACACACACACACACACACACACACACACACTGGAAGAATTTCATACTGATATTGTAACTTGCTTGGCAGTAGTTTTTATCTTAGATGTTGTGGTGCCAAAAACTCAGAAGGGCACAAGCCTTCTACTCAGCACTGCAGTTGTACATTACATTTCATTGCCCGTTCCTTTTCTGGTCATTTTATGATGAATTCAAATATAGAAAAAAAACATGGCACACCCAATTGGCTAAGCAGAGGAATAACTTTGTAAATACTAATGCTACATGACTCATAAGAAAAGTCAGTGATTGAAAACAAAATTTGAACAATAAAAAAAAGCAGAACTGCTTTCCTCAAAGACCTTGGCAGAGATAATGCTGAAACACATGGGCTCCCACTGGATGTTTTATTTCAGACGGTGACTCTCAGCTGAATCACAGCTATTGTCTGTAACTTAATTGGTAAACATCAGTTTTGTCAGACAATAATAACTGCTGCCTGAATCCATTGACTGTGCTGTTGCATCCCTGTTCCTTTCGTACCATTAAACGTCACCTGTGCACAGGTAAAAACGGGGGCATTCCTTACGCAGAGGAAAGTGATCTGAATAAGCACTGACTCTAATTCCAATACAAGTCTTTCATACTAGGCTGCCGTTTTGGTGTTGAAAATATAAGCAGCCTTACCGTGCCTTTATAAATATACAGCTGTGTCTAATACCACTGAGAGACGTTGCTGTGAATAACAGCAAGTCTTTTCAGATGTTCTACCTTTTGCGTGGTATTTTCAGTTTCTGACCTTATAATGCTGAAATTGATGGGTGGACAGCTTAGGAATAGATTATAGAGATCAGATGAGTGCAAAGCCCTCTTTCCCTTGTGTCCAGGGTTGAGTCTCAGCGAGGAGTTTCTCTGGTGCCATCAGTCCTCAGCTCCCTGGCGGTGAAATGTGTATCGGTGTCGGCAGGTGGTCCTGGCAGGGTTTGCGAAACCGTTGCCGTAAAAAAACGGCTTCCTTTCTAACACAACAGCCGTATCAGTACACTCTCTGTATGTGTTTCAGCTCCTTTTCCAAATGAATTGTCCAGTGTCAGTCTTGGAGATTCATGTGTTTGGCAAACCGTAAGCTGAGAGGGAGGGGTTTATGGCCGCACTTTATTTCTGTCTTGGAAAAGCCTGATTTCTGCACCGTGCAGTATCTTTATTTTTGTTGTAATGCATCTAAAATGGTAAATGTGCTTTAACATATTTAGGTGTTAAAATGTCAAATCCGTCCATTGATACATCTGTTAAATGAGAAACAGGTTATGTATTTTTTCTTTTCTTGGTGGCTGCCATTGTACTTTAAAAAGGTAGCAAAAAAAAACATATAGCTCAATTAACATGGATGTCATGGCATTTTTACTGGCATACCCTTGTTGCTGGACCATCTGTCTGTTTGGTGTTTTCGCTCACTTGCGGATTTTACTCTTTCTGCATTAATAAGCCTTTGAATGACTATAGCCGGCGCCTCGCCTTACTCTGCCAGCGACCTCTGTGCTGGTGCTGACTGTGAATAGCGATGCTGATCGAGCAGATTTACTCTCCCTCCTGGTGAACGCTGTAGCTGAGGGTTTAAATCAAGCTAACCGGTCGATAAATTGAAGGTGCTGTGTAGTTTTGCTGCTGGGATGTTGACAGTGAGTTAATCTACACGGCCAGAATTCCCACAGTCGGAGAAGCACATGTAAGATTGGCCCGGCATGAAACTTATATCTGCGTTTTTGGCCAATATGTTCACGTTCTTTGATCGAGTCTTGACAAGCCTACAGATTTTTACGCTTATTAGATTAATAAAATATTTGTGACAGAAGATTCAGTTTCATGGCACTTCATGTTTTGAACCTCTACTTGCCATTTGTTTATCTTTGGAAGTTTTAGATACTGAGATATACCACTTAGACAGGAGAAATTTAAGGCAAGGTTTTATTTTCTTTATCTTAACCAAAATCAGGGCTTTTGGAGGTAACAGAATGATGAAGATTGCAGGTGTACTCAACTGGGGATAAGGTGTTTGTACCTACTTGTATGAGTTTTTGTGAAGTTCTCACAGAATATATGCTGGCAGATTGGGAAGTTTGAAGTTGCTAATCGCGTGTTCAGTTGAAACTGGACCCCTTTTTGTTATGTAAACCTGGATGTTTGGAATCAGTGCATATCCCTTGCCTGGGTTATTACTCTGAATGTTTATGTTGGAACATTGGTTAGTATTCAAAATGGACATGGGAAGAACATAAAGAAATGGCTTTTTCTTATGCTGCAGTGTTTTAAATTGGCTGCTTAAGATTTGAATTCCAAGCACATTACTTACCCTGTTTATGGAAGCTAAACAAAAATGCAGGATAAATATAGTAACTAATTTTAACTCCTTTTTTCTATTTGCAGATGGAGAACAACAGGAGATTTATGTCCTGAAGGGGGAGAATCAAGCATTAATACCAAATTTTGACTCCTCAAAAGACTACATAGTCAAGGTTTTTTCTGTGAAGGGAAACCAAGAGAGCAAACCAGTAGTAGGGAAATTTACAAGTAAGTAAGGCAGTTCTTCCTGAGCACCTGCTATGTGTTGTTCACGTTCCAGTTTCGCCTATATGCTGTCTTTGCGGCTGGAAGAAAAATGAGTCAGACTTAAGTTTCAGTATCAACCTGTAGTTGACAATAGTGCATGTAATTCAGTAAGGGAAAAAAATCTTTTTTTTCAATTCGATTCGATAATGGCACCGAGTTTACTGAGTGACAGAATGTGTTTCAACATCTGTGTGAGGGGTTAACACGTCCCCAGGCGTAATAAAGTCCGGGTTCCCAAAAACCTGTCGCCCAAGCCCTTATTCCAGGTGGAGTCCCTTGAGAAACACATCACAGGTATATTATTAACAATTCAATGCTGCCAAACGTAGCAGTTTACACATTTGCTCTTTTCATTCAGATCCCTTTCAGAAACATCCAGGTCAGGAGTTTTGAAGAAAACTAAAGCGATATTGTTTTATTATTATTTGTTTTTGTATTTCAGAACTTCTTGCACCACTACTGTTGAACATTTGCATTATGTCACCACGTGTCACGTCACTACTGCTAGCCGTAACCGGCTTCCGCTTGCTGTTTTGTCAGCCTGTCCCCGCAACGTGCGTTCGCACACCTTTAAAATTAGCATAAATTAACCGAAACCTCAAAACACATTATTTCACAAAGCAAATTAATCTGAAACGACGTGTCACATTCAGCAAATTGTCTCGAATTGTGCAACACTATTTGACAGTACAGAAATGTAGGCGGAGTCTTCTTAAAACAAACCAAAATGCTGCCAGGATTTCAGTGTTCTGGAGATATTGTACTCATACTGAATTGGTAATTTAAGCCAACAGTGGGCAGTAAAATTTAATTTCCTTCTTCCCATGATATAGTCAGAGATTAAATCATAAATGGTCATTGCTTAAATTTGATGGAAAAGTCAGCCAACTGACATGTGGTCCCTTATCCGCTTATCTCCCCGTCTAAATTTTTTATGCATGGATGGTATAACCACCCTT
Source organism: Arapaima gigas (assembly GCA_900497675.1). Lineage (NCBI taxonomy): Eukaryota > Metazoa > Chordata > Actinopteri > Osteoglossiformes > Osteoglossidae > Arapaima > Arapaima gigas. The sequence goes on from UFQX01000028.1 coordinate 1,033,356, forward strand.
ACAGAACTCGACTGGAAACCTGTTATGTGGCATAAACAGGCGCAGCGACTGAAATGAATATCTTTGTCTGACCCTAAACACCCAACAAAAATGTTTTGAATATCAAAAACAGAAATGTCTATGATGCGTTCTGCAAGCATGGTCAGTGGGCACATGCAATCTTCTAAGACCACAACCACTGACGGTGACAAAAATATCCCGTGGTCCAGGAAGCCAAGGATTGCTGTTGTGATGGAGAACAGTTACTGACACGTATCAGAAGTGTATCCCTTTAAGATACTTTCAGACAAAGTTGGGCTATGAATTTGTGTTCTTACAAGAGTGTGTTTATGTTGTAGGTTCGGGTCTTACTTACCACCGTGTGCCAAACTTGTTTCAGATAAGCGTCAAGCGGAGCCTCTGAAACCGACGGGCACGAGCACGGCTCACGTTGTCAACAAGGTATTCGAAGGTAGGCGCCACGTGCTGGCTTTACCACTGACTCCATGTGACCCTTTGGCTGTTAGAGTCATTTCTCTTGACCATATTTGTATAAGAAAAACGACTTTAATTGTAGTCCGTTACCCACTGTCCAAAAAATTTGAGCTCAGACTGAAATGCGATACCTGAAGGGCCGAATCCTCTTCCAGCTTGGCGTTGTTAAGCACTGCACATAATTTTACAAATGATATGTTGGTAAAGAGTGAGTCAGAAATGAGGTCTTAATATGAACATTTAGACGCTGACTTTGAGAAGTCGGGCTGCTTGAAACCATATCTAATGGCTATGTGTAAAAATAATTGTCTTTCTCGTAAGAGAAGTCATTCAGAAGGACATTTTTTTGTACCATATTGCGTGTAGCCTGATATATACAGAAAGATTTATTACATTGGGTTCCCATGATGCATTACAAGGGGACATGAACAAAAAAACCCACATAACTAATGGGTACAAGGAAACGGGACAGACGTATGGGTATGGTTTGAATTGCGGCATGATTTTGCTGGGCAAAAAGACAAGCTGATTAACTGGATGAGAATCGCTGTTTTGTCTTTGTTAGAACCGACAAAATGTGTGATCAAAGTGCTTTATTACTGCCATCGCCTTTCATGTGTCCCAGGCGTGCTAGTGTGACGGGCTGCGCTTTCCATGTAGACTTGTTGGAACATTCATTTTACACTCGACGCTCTCCCATTTAGCCAGCAGAGAGGTCGTCGGAGGCATTCCCTTCGAGCTCGGCACAAAGGCTTCAATCGCAGCGCGAGGACAACGGGGTTGAGGGAGGCCATCCTCGGGGCCCAAAAGCCTAGGAGTCGATAGAGGAGACTTGGTCTCGAGCCACTGGCGGCGCTCTATGCTCACAGCCTTTAATTTGAACACCTCTGTGTTTTCCTGCCAAGTCACGGGGATCTGAGACAGCGCTTTATCCCGGGAAACTGAGGAGGGGGGTGGGTGTGGGGTGAGGCGGGGAGGGGTATATGCTACTTTTTTCTCTCTCACACAAACCAGCCAATGAAGCGCAATGAAGTCCACAGGTTCTGGCACCTCTCCCTTGCTCTGTGGAATAGAGGTGAGGTCCTTTAGAAGTCTCTACATTGCTAGGCACTAGATCTGCTGTCTCTTTTTCTCTTTTACCAGGTTTTAATGATGCTGAGGAGTTTTCAGTTCTGATGAATTCTTTTTTCTGGGTGGGGGGGAGGTGGTCTGACTAGAAATTAAAACATGATTTAAGGTTTGGATTCTGCAGTGATGCGCCGTGATGGAGGTGTTCCAAGGCACGAAGTGCTCCGAGAATCTACAGGAGAATAGGTGAGATGAATCCAAAATGATGCCCAAGGAAGCCTCGTGCAGAAGGTTTCCGGATTGTCTTGCCATACCAGGAAGTGGGACTCAGATCTCAGCAAAAAAAATCTCCCCCAGCAACCCCCCCCCCCACCTCGAATTACACCCCATCTGTGAAACTAGACTGCTCTGTATTGCAGTGGAGAACCAATAGCACAAAAGTCCTTTAAAAATCACGAAGACAGCCCCCCTCTGAGGACGGTGTCCAAAGGGACCTCCTCGGTCGGCGGTTGTGATTGACAACGTGTGACTAGAGGGTTTTGCACTGCCAAGGTAGGCTTTCATGCTTCTTTCCCTGCCTTGATTTACTCGAACCTGTGTATTCAACCGAGTGGAGAACAGGGGGTTTGATGAAAGAAGATACAGCAGAAATATCAAAGGGCCTAATTAGTGGCAAACAATGTTTTATGGTCAGTATTAAATTTGATCCCTAGGTGTCAAGTTTTTTTGTACTTCAGGTCATTTTTAACAAAAAGTGGTTGGCTACACCTCTGTAAGGAACCCGGTGTATTTATCAAGCCGGGATTTGCGGCAGCTTGCAAGCAGCAACGTGTTTGCGCTTGTTTCGCAGTCCCGGTGGCTTGTCTGAAAGAGAAGGGACCCCTTCAAGGAAGCAATCTGTTTGGGTCACAAAACCAGCTAAAACTGTCCCCGTCTGGTTTTGTCTGGACTTGCCATAAAAAGCTGCCCGAGGTCAGGGGTCGCGGCTGTCGAGCACATAACCTTCTGTAATAGTGTGTGAGAAGGAGGCTCTTGTAATGGGCTTAGATGACCCCTCTTTGTTAAAGGGCAGGGTGCTCAGGGGGGAATGTCCGGAGACTGTTGCCATGGAATTCCAGCACCTGAAGGTACTAATCGACTGAGCTGCAATGGAACAGCGGGACAGAAAATGTACCTTTTAGTCCGGAGGCCTTTATGTAGCTGCGGAGTGTCCGTGGTGGGAAGGATGCTACTTCTCTTTGAACTTGTTTTGGGAGGAATTAAGGTGTCGCCTTTTCAGCCGAAGTGAGAGGTAATGTGTATTGGTAGTTTAATACTGGCCCACACGTTCTCAGCGTTCTTCTTTCTCGTGAGTGAAAGAAGTACTGAGAGAAGTTAAGAAGGTCTATAAATCAAACCATGCCCAGGTGGCCATAGTGAAAGCAGGCACAAATAGGCTTTGCTGGCCATCTGCAGAAGCCAGGAGTAGGACTGATGTGTGTTCTTCTCACGGCTCACGCAGTGCACCACATGACACCTGAGTAGATTTCCATTAGACATCAGAGACGCAGGTTCCCCGATACCGGACTTTAGGTGGAGGGACGCAAAGGTAGACATCAGCTGATGCATCAGAGGCTCATTCACAGTTTACCGCGGTCTCAGTTTGCTGACGCTGAGAAGTGAGGGCATCTTCCGGGAGGAACTGGGGTCCTGGCTGATGAGAGTTTTGTATGAAGACTTTGTGCAGATGTTTAACACCGGGCTGCACACCAGCCAAAGGTTAATGAAATATGTCTGTAGGCATATTTTGTCGCACTGGGTTGCCAAATGTTTTGTGTGCTTCTAGTATCGTAACATCATTACAGTTCCCTCCTTATTTAAATAGCATCAATGCAGTATTTCAATATGTGGAATCATAGTTCGGTTGCAGCTAGTCTTATATATCTAGTCTATATCTAGTCTTATGTATAGTTTTAATGTATTTTGGGAGCAGTTAAACAGCCAGATCCTTCTTTATTATGGGGAAAGTCTGCAATCTAGATGTCGAAAGAGAACTGAGAATATTGGCTAAACTTAGCCAGTTGTTGAAGGAATGAGTTGTTATCATGCAAATTCTGCTGCCATCCCAACACATTTGTCAAGAATGTGTCCACATGTGTGTGGTTTTTTTTAGAAGCATGCTGACAGGGGTTTTCTCGTACATCTGTTTTGATGAAAATACTGCTGCTTGTAATCAAAACAGTTGCATTTGCTCTGAAATATTGCCATCCGTTCCAAAACTGACTCATGCCATCTTTAAACCTGGTTCCAGCGAGGCAAAAGTATTTGCTTAGTTGTAGGATTTTGGATAATGGATTCAACGGTGCTGTTCGTCTCTGGCCGACCCCTATCCCATAATATTTTCAACACAGAGGCGAGGACTCCATGAAAGAGCCTGCCCTTCATTTACTTGTTTTCTTCATTTTTAATCCACATTGTTGAAATTCACTGCTTATTACCAACAAAGGAGGACAAAAGTCCTGACATTCATTCTTAATCTTGTGGCCAGGAAGTGTGGTGGACCCTGACCATGGATAGAAATTTGCTTTTGATTAAGTTTCCAACCCCAGATTAATCTTCTCAGCCATATGGTCTAGTAGCACGGAGGTCTAATCTTCACGCCAATTGCATGTGTCACGAAGCCACAATTTCAGCACACAAATGGCGTTCCTGTTGTTCTCAATTTCTCAGACCTGGGGTAATTTGGTTACAAAGCAAGCTTTATTTTCCACCTTCACCTTCTGCAGATGTGCTTGTATCACCTTTGAAGTAGTTCCAGGCTAGGAGCTGCTTCTTTGATTATGTCGAGCCATCACAGCCCCTGGGAATAATTCCCCAGCTGACCAAGAGGGGTCCCTGTGCCGAACACAAACACTCCTTAATTCACTTGGGTCATAAAGCTAAGCTTTAAAAGAGGGAGCCTCACTTATGATGTGGAATTTCAACAGTGTTTGTGACATTCTGTGGCAACCTGCCTTGAGTTTGATCTGCTCCTGCATTTTGCTGTAGTCCTCAGTCCTCTGTTGCTGCGTGTTCCCCTTTCTTCACGTCCCCAAATCTCCCCTTTTTGTGTTTCTGAGTCTCTTGTTTACCCTCACACTCAGGTTCACCATCCTTCACTTATTTGTCCTTAGCAGCACTTGCAGTACATGGCCAAAAGTATGAGGAGACACACATCACATCCATACATTCAATTTCAAATGGGCATTTATATGGAACTGGTGCCCCCTTTGCTGTTATAACAGCCTCCATTCTTCTAGGAAGGTTTTCCACTAGATTTTGTTAAATGGCTGCAGGGTTTTTCTCCCATTCAGACACAAGAGCAACAGTGAGATCAGGCACTGAAGCTGGGTGATGAGGCCTGGCTCGTAGTTGATGTTCCAATTTATCCCAAAAGTGTTCAGTGGGATTCCGGTCTGGGATCGATGCAGGTCACTCAAGTTGTTCCACACCAGCCTCAGTAAACCATTTCTTTATGGAGCTTGCTTTGTGCACAGGTGAACTGTCATGCTGAAATATAACAGGGCCACCTTCTCCCTCAACTGTTGCCACAAAGTTGGAAGCACACAGTTCCCTAGAATTTCATTGTATGCTGTAGCATTAAGATTTCCCCTGTCTGGAATTAAACCATGAAAAACAGCCCAGACCATTATTCCTGCACCACCAGACTTTACAGTTCACACTATGCATGCAGGCAGGTATCTTTCTTCTGGAATCCTCCAAACAGAGATTGGACTGCCAGATGGTGACGGGTGATTCATCAGTCTCACTTCCATAGAGTCTAATGGTCTATGTGTCCTGTCATCACTTCTATGATGTTTGGCATTGTGCATGGTGGTCTTAGGGTTGTGTGCAGCTGCTCAACTATAGAAGTGCAGCTCATGAAGCACTGCTGCTGACGTTGCTTTTAGAGGAAGTTTGGAACTCGGTAGTGATGCAACTGAGGACAGACGATTTTTATGTGCAACACACTTCAGCCCTCCTGTTCTGTGAGCTTGTGTTGCCTACTGCTTAGGGGTTGAACTGTTGCTCCTTCTAGATGTTTCCACTCCACAAACACAGAAAGAACGGTTGACCGTAGTAGGTTTAGCAGGGCATAAATCTGAAAACTGATTTGTCGGAAAGGTGGCATCCTGTGACAGTGACACGTTGAAACTCACTGAGCTCTTTAGTAAGACCCATTCTACTGCAAATGTTTGTCTAAGGAGATTGCATGGCTGTGTGCTTGAGTTTACGCTCCTGTCAGTAGTGGGTGTGGCTGAAAAAGCCAAAGCCATTCATTAGAAGGGATTCTACATACTTGATAAAAAATACTTACATATAAACCTCCAGCTCTTGAACCTACAATCAGTAAGCAATGTGTGAAGTTTGGTGGAACGAGAAATGCCGAAATCGGTCGGGTTATTTTGAGAACAGTTATGGTGAACTGTTTTAAACTGTTGATAATCGGTGCTTGGGCTCATTTAATAACACTTAAACTGAATGAACTGTGGAAACGGCAACGTAGCCGTGAAGCGGTTTGCCAGACTGGTGAGAATGAGCAAAGTAGCAGTGGGTTACATCAGTAAGTGAGGGACCTTTTGCTGATGACTCATCGAAACACCGACTCCGGGTAATTCTTCAGGTACTGATCGCACCACTTATACTTTGGCAACTGTGTAAAATTTCAGTTTCAAATCTTCTACACTTATAACAATAGGTTCACTCAGACCACTGAAGCAGGGCATAATGAAAATTCCAGTTTTTCTCAATTTTTTTAGCAGTAAAGCTGTGATGGTATTGAAGGTTTTGGCATCAATCGATTTATTTTGATGGATTGCTCAGGGGTTGGTAGCCAGTTCTCAGCTAAAGTATTTGGTTTAACATGATTTGAATTGTGAGATATTTTTAGTCAAAATCCTGATCAGCGGGAATGGAAACCGGTGTATCATGTGACAGTACCAGCGGTGCCCATCCCTGGCTCACTAGAAGTTGTCATGGGGTCTGGGCGTTGGAATCCAAAGGATGGATAGTTTTATTATTTTCCGTAATAGTTTTGTGACCAGGTTTCATGACCCCTGGGAGGTGAATGTGTTTGCTTTTAATCGTGCATTGCAGGCACGCAGTTTGGGTGTCATTGTAACTTGTCTGAATTTATTTGTGCCACGTGCTGAACAGGAAGGGTGAAGAGTCTGGAGCAGGAACCCCCTCCTTCCTCTTACTTCCACCCTCTGTCTATCACTCTGGTTCTCTGGGGCTTTTTCCACACTTGCCCGTTGCTGCTGAAAACCTTTAAGTGCTGTGTCTGTTGCTGCAAATCTGCACCTGTCTGCCTCTCTCCCAGGAGGCCTTGCAAGAGTAGGCAGGTTTTAGGTGCAGCACCTCTGGCCTTCAGACTGCTCCAAAAGCACAACTGGCCTGAAAATTCCTGCAAAAGCATAAAAATGAAATATTAAAATAAATCGTTATACTGTATTTATGCAGGGGGAGCAGGTGCGTTGGCGCTTAAGGAACTTGAATTGTGACCGAAAGGTTCAAGACAGAGAAGTTAGTTCTGCTGAGGTATCTTTGAGTGAGGGGTCACTTCCACACACAGCCAGCTTTTAACAAAGAAATAATGTTGAGAAATGGCTTTTTTCAAATATGTGCATTAGGTGGGGCTGTGCACTGCAAATCCTCCGCAGGCGATGTGAGAAAGAGAGGGTACATCCAAGCACAGTGGGGAGCTCAGCAACCTGGCAGCACTTTTAAATGCTCTGGAGGGTCTTGTATATTGCATCAGGGCTTCTTCGCCACAAAGCGCCGTTGTCACCGGGTCCCTGATATAAAGGATCTGGAACATGGTGACTTATCGGTTCAGACACTGATTTACTACGCCAGTGACAAGGCGCCTTCAATCGTCTCTGGGTTACAGATGGAAGTTTACTATTCCAGCATGATCATCAACAGGGGTACAACAGAGTCCAAAAAGATAATTCACCCCCCCCCCCACTCCAACCTATGGAAAATAATATTACGATTCAATTATTTATTATTATTGCTCAGTATTAATTAAATGCATAAAGTGTTTGACTGACATCCAAGCAACTCGCGCAGTTATGCGGAAGTAACAATTTACAAAGCTGCCTTCCCAGAAGACACTGGAACACCTCTGTGGGCTCAAGCTTAACTTATCTAGAATGAAGCTGGGTTTTTTATTCCAATGGGTTTTTAATTTATGCTAAATTATTCCATCTGGTCCCAATATTTCAGTATTGAAAAGCTGAAAAAGGAGTTTAATATATTTGTCTAAGTGTGAAGCAAAATAAGAAAAGCGCAATTCTCCCAGAACGTGCTGCCTACCAAATGTATTTTATTTTCACAGCTGCGCTTGAGCAACTTCTGGCCCTGACCAGCGCGCTCTCGTATGGTAATGCAGATCATTAAGTTCTAATAAATGATTCAATAATTTCTTTTTTCCCTGACACTCCACACATTAGAATTCTCCCGGGGGGCTGTGGGTAGTCAAGGTTAGGGGCGACACTGTTTTCTTTATATCCGTCATGACTTGGTAACAAAAAACAGGGAGTGACAGCCGCGCTTGCTGCCATGTTAATTTTTACTTCATTTTCCGCTCGGTCTTTGCCCGCCTGCCCTTGAGTTGAGTCAGGATCTCTCCTGTTTGCGGTGCCCTTGACGTGCCGTGCGGGAGCGCTGTGTTCGTCGGAGAGTCACGACCCCCGAGTTACCTCCCTACCCTGGCAATAAAGACCTCGCTAGGCGGTAAAAGCGCTTGAAGGACTTCTCGTGACCCTTTCCCCTCCAAGGTCAACGCACAGTGCCCGCTCAGCCCGACAGCCCCAAGCTCACCGTGGTAATTTCACACATCTCGCTAAGCCGGTAAAGGGTTTAATCGCAAGCTAAAAACAGGGCCTCGCATGGGACCGGCGCATCTTTTATCAGCTTGCATTTAGAAATGCGAAAAGCAGGAGCTGCATGTTTATTGCTCCAGGAGGGCAGAGTCGAGTCGGCGTGCGGGACGGGAAGGAAGGACGCAGTGCTGCCACTGATCGAGAGAACCTGGGACGTCTCGGCACGGCTCCCTCAGCCTGCTGCCAAACACGAAGAGACGCCGTTTGACGCTTACACTACAGTGGCACCTTGACACCACCGCCGGGCACGCGTTCCAGTTGTTCTTCTTGGTCACGTTATTTTCTTCATCCAGGAATTCCTGCGCATGTGCACCATTGCCGGAGAGGCCAGTAAGTTCATACCAAAAATTGCATCTGGGTTTTGATCCCTTCAGCTGCGGCTGTCTAATGTCAACAGTGGCTCACAATGTTAATTGCGTCCTGTTGTTTCAGTGCCCAGCGATCACATGAGATTCTGCTGGGAAGTCAAAGTCAACTCAATCATTTATCAGTATGCAGACATATTTATGCAGGAATGCGGTGTGGCATACCAAGGAAGGATAAATGTCACGGAAGGCTGGTGGATTTCCTTTTCAAAATAATTATAACGTCGCCTGGTATTATGGCTCAGAAAATCTGCTGAGCAGCTACAGAGAGGTACGGTGAGATGGATAGGACGGTCCTCTTTGAAAGAATATTGCCTTGAGGCTAGAAGAGGAGAGGACTAGACGGGATATATTTCTGAATGATTAAAAAACCCCGACGCTGGCCTGGAATCAGACTGGAATCAAACTGGCATCAAAGCGAAAGACCAAGGGTGAATCAATTTTTTTGCCATCTACTGAAAAGCAAGGTGCTGTAACACAAATTTATGTCAGCGCTCTAATTCTGTTCCTGCTCGTAAAGCTATATAACACGTAGTTTTTATTTATTTATTTTTTTTGCAATATCATTTTTAAATAAAAATTTCTTCTTTCATTTTGGGAGACGCACGTGAAACTGTGACATAACCCGATGCCGAGAATGACAGGTATGTGGGAAATGCTGCATCTGTTGCAGTGATAAATTGACTACATCAGTAAAGTGTAGCTATATTGCAGTCATTTCTCAGCTAAAGGATGAGGTCTTATGCTGTATCTACAGGTATGTCAAGTCCTGTACTTTGGACTGGACACATTTCTGCTGTGATTTCTCTATTACGGTGTTGTTCATTGCTTTACCTCGTGCGCTTTAGGCACAGCCACGTATGAACAAAGGATCAGCTGGTGTTGCTCATGAACAAAAGAGCAAGAGAAGTGGAATGTTTATGAAACCTTTCTTTTTTGGGGGACTATTCAAATGGGGTTAAATAATAACCAAAAGATGGTAGCCGTCTGGTACGGAGGCGCTGCGTTTCATCGGATCGTCTGTGTGTGTGTGTGTGTGTGTGTGTGTGTTGGCCTGACTCGCGGTGTAGGTATGTGTCTTGTCTAAGCATCAGGACTCCAAGGAGAGCGATTCTGTAAGGAATGTCTAAAGATTTTGACCGAGGACCTGAGCGTGCAGGTGGGCTGTTTTTCTGGACAGTGGACAGTGTCTGCTCATCTCCCCAGACTCTGACAGCACACGTCTAATAAAGCTGGGGACTGAAATAAATAAATAAAGGTCCAACTTCTGCACACTCTATATAATTCCCAGACAGCTGAAGATGGTTCATAAATCATAGAGTTTGGAGAAATCAGGGTTAGAACCCAAAAAAAAAACAACAAAAAAAAGAGAGAAAGGGAGAGAGAAAGCAGCAGCATGCCATAGAAAACATTACTGCGTAGTGGCTTCTTGTTGTGAATGAGTAAATGGAGCAAATGTGGCATCGATGAATTTTAAAACGTGACGGCATCATTTTCACACAGGGCGGACCGCAGGGGCAGCAGTGTGACAGCTGATGAATTTTCCAGAAGGATGGGCAGGGTCTGAAGGCAGGGATTGGTCTGGGCCTGTCTAACCCTGGAGAGGAGGATTAGAGTTTAATCAGCATCATCCTCGCCGAGGCTGGGTGGGAGGGGGATGAATCCTGAGATGGGGGGGGGCTGGCCTTTTGGACATCGACTCACGATGAAATCTGAACACTGTCAGTTTTTTGGGTGCTACGTGCGAGACTTATAATACGGTCCCTGCATCCACTGTTTCGCTGTGGCGCTCCGCTGGAGCTGTGTTTGCATGTGGAAAATAGCAGAGACAAACACTTTCAGGCTTCCTTCCTCGGCTCCACAATTGATTGTTCGTCAACTTAAAAAACCCAAAGTTTTAATTGCTCTGCGGCTGCAGTTCAGCTCAACGCCAGCAAGGCACCGAGGGTGAAGTGAAAAGTCTTAATGGATTTCTCAAAGGAGCTGATGGGTTTCTCTTCCCGTCAAACTGTTTAAATTGCCGTTCGATTCTTGGGAACGCCAAATGAAAAGTGTGTCAAATATGTAAAATTTATTCTGACAAATGATGAAAAATCATTCACTACACCGGAGCACAATTTTGCATTATTTTCAAGTTTTTTGCCCCAGACATTTGAAACTGCACTGCTTTCTGACACGCGAGCAGCACGTTGGACCGCCGACCCGCACGGGTCAGTGTGGGTGTGGTGAGCCTGTTTTGTATGCACCATTCAAGTTGCGGTTCTGCGGCTCACCTCCCGATGATGCAGAACCCATGGCTGATGAAGATGGAAGCCACCCTTGGAGGCACTGCCTCTGGCCAGAAGTCCAGCACAGTCCCTGGTGTGAAGCGAGGCCTGGAGAGTTGGCTACAGCACGTGCGCACGGACGTAGAGGTCCGTGGGGAGACACAGACGAATGCAGATGGACACAAACGGATGGGGATGGACACAGATGGATGCAGGCGGATGGACGGACAGATGTACAGATACATAGAAAGAAAGAGATGCGCACAAGGCTACAGGATGGATAAAACAAAATGCGACACTGTGGTGATTTTCTCAAGCAGCCTGACTGCAGAATGACATTTTTGCTCTGCTGACACGGAGTTTATTTATTTGTTTGACAGTCTTCAGTCTCGTCTTGCAGATCAGGGTAAATTCATCACAGGAGCTTTGCCGGGTGCATCTCAGTACTCTCCGTGTTAATGTTCAAAAAGGCGACATAATCATGGGATTGTGCTGCGACAAGTCGTCTGCGTGTCTCTCGCACAATCTCGGATTCCTTTCGGCATCACCGCAAAAGTATTTGATCGCTCTCCAGATTTGCATATTTCCATCACTCGCCCATTGTCCTCGGGCCGCCTTGGATTCATTTCTCCTTTTTGCTTTGTTTTTTTACTTATATGTCTGTGTAACGCCTGCTGCATTGTTGCACATCCCGCATTCCTTCACATCGCTGTATTCCCTGACTTCGGCGTCAGCCTGCTGCGGCGAGTTTTCGCTCAGAAATAGAAAACCTGTTTATCACTAGCTTGCCCGAGTTGCCCGGATCTGGATGAATTCAGGCAGGCTGGCCCCCTGGTAACGTGCCAATCCCGAGTCCTCAACGTGGCGATGGTAGCTCAGTGGCAGCTTTTCAGTACACTGGTGGTTTGGCACGGTTTACAGGCAAATGTTCTTATAATAGTACTGATTACTGTTCTCAGGGAAGAAATCACATTATTGTTCCATTTTAGTCATCTCACAAATTGGCCTGATTCATTCCCAGCATTACTGCATCGATGGCATGCGAGGTCCACCAAATCTGGCATAAGCGCAGTAGGTCAAACTCCTAACACTGTATTTGGCTAATGTATATATTGTTTAACTGAGTAGCACTGCTGCCTCACAGCACCTGGGCTGGTCGAACACGAGCGAGAATCCAGCTCAGTCTGTGTGGAGACCCCGTGTTTGTGTGGGTTTCCTCTGAAAGCTCCGGTTTCCTCCTACGGTCCAAAGACATGTGCTTCGAGTTAACGGCTCACTTAAATTGCCCACAGTTTGCGTGTGTGTGTGTGTGTGTGTGTGTGTGTGTGTGTGTGGTGACCCTACAATGGACTAGCATTCCATCCACAGGCAATTTCATGATCTAGCACCCTCTGCTTCTGGGATAGGCTCCAGACCACCATGACCCCATTCAGGATAAACAACAATTGATGGAAGGATGGATGGATATAAGTTTCATATATATGTTATATATGTTTAATGTGAGTGATTTCCTTGGGAGCCAGATAAAGATGTCTTGATGGCTTTGCTGTCAGACGGCAACTTTTTCCTGGAAGCTTTACGCACATTCAGTTCTTTGAATGTGAGTAATTAAATTAGAATGTAAAAAATAAAAAATTCAAAATGAATTGAAATGAAACTGTATTAAAAGAACAATGCAGACCACTTGAGAATGCAACCTCATTCTCTCACCTGTGTGAGGAATGCACAGTGCAGAGAAGACGTTGCAAGCTGAAGGTTGACAGTACTTCTAACTACACCTCTTGGGGACACCAGTGTGGCCTGTCGGGAAGCTTTGGGGACTCCCATTTTGGCTAGATGCTCACCCTCCTCCCAGATCCACAATGCCATCACGCCTTGGCTTTGCCACTGACCTCTGCAGCTCAAACTGGAATTTACATGTGTTTCATATGAAGCCTGATTCTTCTGTTAAACATCTCAAAGATGTTCCACTCAGGAGGCGAGCAAAAACAAATTGTCTGCCTTGTGTCCAAAAATGAGTTGCTTTGTGGAGTTGCCCCGTGTATGTCTCCGTCTCAGCGAGGCTTTTTGTTTCTTCGTATTTCGCCCTGCGCCTTTTCCCTCAGATTTGTGTCTCGCTGTTGAAAGCAGAGGCGCCAATAACACATGGGAGAATCAAGAAGCGAGAAGCTGCTTCGCAGTTGTTAGTTTTGATGTCATTTCAGGGGGCTTGTGAAAAACCGATTTGGAACGAGTCCCCCAAAACCTTCCTTTGCGACACATAAAATGCACAACTTAAATATGACAAATAAGAAGGAGCGTAACAGGAAAGTATCCTTATGGCTGTTGAATCATCAAGAACAGCATTTTCATCTTCCACAAAGGCTTTCTTTTCCACAGCGGCGCGGCGCTTGTTTGATGAAAATGTAATGTGAATGAAAAATAAAGAAGCGGCTTCACTAACTGCGTCTCGGTTGATTGGTTTGATGTCTGGCGGCAAAGACGTGCGTCTGAGAAACGCCGTCGGTGAATGAGAAAGCCCAATATTTGAAGCAAAGCACACAAGTGAACTGGTTAATTATAAAGTTTACTGTAGGCCTTATAAACCTTATATGACTCCGATTTCTTTATTATTTTCTTCCCCAGTGACAGGTTATAAAGGAACGTCCTGAAGATGGGGTTCGAGATCCTCTTTACTTTGCGTTGTTGTTCTGGGCAGCTGGAGAGAAGGGAACTGTGGGTGAATGAGGTTCATGCTGCTAACCTGGAAGCAGGGGAGATGCTGTAAATCTCAGCGCACCGCGTTATGGAAGACTGCGGTCTCCGCAGCTCCCCGCACCCACCACCTTGACATGTTGATGTGTGCCGCAAACGGAACACAGTGTTTCACATCAGCATTTGAAACCAGAATAAACTTCACTTCAGTTATTACCAAAGCCTTGGGTTTATGCAACACCAACGGCTACAGTATTTAAGTGTTTTTCTCTCGGTCGCACTACGATGAAAATATGATGGAATTAATGTATGGTATCTGGGCTCGGGTGCGAAGTTCATACCCTGAAACTGGAGTGTAGGTTTCTCTTGAATGAATCAAATCGGAGCTAAATTTGAAGTATTTCATTAGTGATCACTTATGGATTTATGGCTTTGTCTCATAGTTGTCTCATATTGTCCTCATCCTCTGGTTTGTTCAAAGCGATGGGGATTTCACATTCGTTCCACATTAGACCACGCAGGGTTATGCATCGCCCTCGGCGTGTGTCGTCCGATGCCGTGGATTTGTCGCCATGCTCATCGACATCCAACCTTAACAGCCCTGCCAGTCAGGGTGAGGGGACTCCACCTACTTGTCCCTGCAAATAACTTGTCTCACATTTTCCAACGAAGCTCACCCACAGCCATCGCTTGCAAGCACGGGTGTAGATTTGCTGTTGTTTTTTCATCTCAGTATGAATTTACTGCTTTTTCATAATTTGTGGACGCCCAGTATATATTTGACAAGGCTGATTCATGGTGGCGTTCAGTCAGCGCAGTCCCCATCTAGGATAAAACAAATGGGCGCTGCGTACATAAACCATAGCGCCGCACGGTTGCAGCTGCGGCTGCATGTTCTGGCTGGTGGGCTTGCGGAGCAGCCTGAAACCCATCAATCGCTCCCTATCAAACGGGTGTTTGTTGAAACGCCAACTGTTTTTTTTTTTTGTGTGCAAAAGTTGTATTCCCAAATCCTTTGCAGAGATCTGCGGCATCTGGAAGGCATCCAGATCATTAGAGTCACTGCAAGTTTTACAGTTCAGGCTGAGTGCAGGATTTTCCCTTCCCTGGACCTGAGAGATATGTAACTATAAATAAGATAATGAAACAGTGTTAAAGACTCATTTTCCCTCTTCGCAAAGTGCGGCTGTTTGTTGCGTGATTATGGCTTTAAGAGATCTGTTTCTGCCATCTGTGTAAAAAGAAAATAAAGATTTTTTTCCCCCCAGCAAAGTATGCATTGTGTCTTTTCTGAATCTTCACAAGAAATGAATGCTTTGTACCCAGTCTGCACATCAAAGGTTTTTGATACTGTTCTAAACTGCCTGAACTGGTGACCTGAAGGTGCTTTTTGTCTGGTTCTGTTGCAGGCGAAAAATTTGTGTGCACGACTCCGGCGATAGCCGATATCGTCATCCTGGTGGATGGTTCCTGGAGTATCGGAAGGGTGAATTTCCGGCAGGTCCGCTTGTTCCTGGAGAACCTGGTGAAGGCCTTCACTGTGGGGTTTGACCAAACCCGTATTGGTGAGTGAAGCTGGACACAGGAATCAGTTCTTTTTTTGGATTTCTAAGACTTGTCAGTGAATGAATTTGGCCCCGAAGAATTTTCAGTTATTTAAATTACTGAAAATGCACTATTGTTGTATGCAAGGTGCTTCACTTCTTTTGAGCAAATATCTTTCTCTTTTAATGTGGAAAAGTGAGGATGTGGATCAAATTCATTGATATATATCTACAAAACAAATGAATAAAGCTTTCTTGTGAGAAAGTAATAGTCAGAATCCATCGTATTTTCATATTTTATGTTTTTCCATTCCATCTTCAATATTAATAGATTTTAGAAGGCTTCTTACTGAAAAGTTTCCTCACTTCACTATGAACCTCTGTATTCAGGTCTGGCCCAGTACAGCGGCGACCCCAGAATCGAGTGGCACCTAAACACGTTTAACACCAAGGAGGCCGTGATCGAGGCGGTGAACAACCTGCCCTATAAAGGAGGAAACACACTCACAGGTACAGCTGCGACTCTGATTCTTCGCAAATAGTCAGAAAACCTTCTCCCGTCTCCGTCGCTTTCTCACAAAAGCAACTGAAGTCACGGGAAACACGCAGTCAAGGTCACGGTCATACAACCGGAAGCTTATTGGTTCAAACTCCCAGTCTCAGACCCACTATAGTGTGATTGAGCAAGACACACACATTTTTCCAAATGAAAAATACCCAGAGGTAAAAAGACCCAGAGACCGTAAGCTGCTTTGAACAGAATTGCTAGCTCAGCACTGAAATAATAAGGTATGTATCAGCATATTTATGTTAAACAGAAAAGTGTGTATAATACTAATGTTTAAAAAATCCGGTCAGGTGGTGTATGGATGTATCGGTGGAGGAAGTCACTAATGGTGTGTGTTCATGTGTGGAAAGGCCTGGCGCTGACTTACATCCTGGAAAACAGCTTTAAGCCTGAGTCTGGGGCCAGGCCTGGAGTTCCCAAGATTGGGATCCTCATCACAGATGGCAAGTCCCAGGATGATGTCTTCCGTCCGGCGCAGACCCTGCGGAGCAGCGGCGTGGAGCTCTTTGCTATCGGTACAGTAACCAAACAGAAATGAATAGAATGAACTGAATGAATGAATTGATACGACAGTTGAAAATTTCTTATGAAACAGACTTATGACTTATGTCTTATGACACACTTTCTGTCTGAAGGCGTGAAGAATGCGGACGAGAATGAACTCAAAGTGATTGCTTCGGACCCAGATGAGACACACGTCTACAACGTGGCCGATTTCAGCTTCATGAGCTCCATCGTGGAGGGCCTCACCAAGATAGTGTGTGAGCGAGTCGAAGAGCAGGACAAGGAGATTAAAGGTTGGGACTCGCTCTGCTACGAAGGAGTGTCAGCACCGCCACCTCCCGACATTGTCCTTTCATCTCGAGAGAGAGATCTTGCAAGATCTTTTCAACAATCGTTGCTGTTGGCATTAGAAATATTAACAGTGATAAATTCTGCAGGAGCTACATGTCATGGCCGTTTTTATCAAAGAAACATAGGAGGCCAGTATCTTTGTAGTCACGTTACAATCCACAGTGTAAAATGTGCATCTGATTTTAGATTTGTGTTCTCACTATCTCCAGCAAGTGAGACTGGCCAGTCATTAGAAGGGCCACAAGATCTCATGATCACAGACGTGACAGCCAGGAGTTTCCTTGTATCATGGAACCTAGCCCCTGGGGATGTGAGGAATTACCGGATTCTCTACTTCCCCACCAACGGGGGCATACCTGAGGAGGTAAAGTATACAAGTTGCTTTCTTGCACGTGGAGGAATTTGGTCAGATGTGCAGCAAGGCTGTTAAAGGCTCTGCCTCCTGTCAATAGACTGTGAAGGTGCCACAATAAAAGTGACTACTTAGGTTGTTAGCATGAGACCCTAGTGACAACCTGTCTGCTACCCCGCACCACAGCCTGTGTTTTCTCCATCCCACTGTCCAGGTGCTGGTTGATGGCAGCGAGAACTCGGTGGTCCTGAAGCCCCTGAACCCTCAGACAGAGTACCAGATTGCTGTGTTTGCCATCTATCCCAACGCGGTCAGCGAGGCTCTGCGAGGAAATGAGACCACCCGTGAGACCCAGACACCCCAACATCATCTCCCCCTCACCATATTCTCTTATTCATCTCCAATAACATGTTTTTTTATGTATATGTATAAATACGTACATTTTGATCGTGCTTGTGGCTAAGGGCACTGTATATCCTCCCTCAGACAGCGTTATATGATTTCATCCATCCATCTGTCCATCCATAATCGATAAACCCTTGTCCTATTCAGCATTCCGGAAATCTAAAGCTTATCCTAGAAGCACAGGGCATGAAGCAGGGACCCTAGCACATCATATGATGAAGCAATTATTTTAATAATATAGTTCAATCTTTCTATCTGGTCAAAATATGTCAGATCGGGAGGCCACATAAAATGTAGGTCCATTCACTTCTGAGTGGATGGTGGGTCACATGCGCAAGTGTGATCTCATTGGCATCATTCCAGCAAGATTCTCACCGCCTCTTGCATCCTGCGGTACGTCCAGGTTTTTAATCTACGTGAGCGTTTAAGCGCCTGATAGACCCAATCATTTGACCAATTTTAGTAATTTGGCAGCCTCTCAAAAATGAGCCTGGAACTTCTTAATGTGAGAGCAGGAAAATCTTGGACGCCCCCCTCCCACCCACACCCCTCCCACCTTTGCAAAAGTCGTCACTTCCTAAAAAATCTATTGTATGGTGAATCCTCTTAAACTGAAGATGTAATTGCAATTGGTTTGGGGGCAAACAATTTTTTATGTGCTCCCGAGCGTCAAAGTTGACGCACGTTTATGGTAAAATATCACCGAACCCCATTAAAACGGATACAATTACTTGAGTAGTAAACATTTATTATTAGTGAGCATTAACATTAAAGAATGCTCACAAGCAAAGCATGCATGAATATGATACTTAATTACATTTTAGTTCATACATTTTATTTTAATTTCGGATACATTTTAATTGGTTTATAGAATCCAAATTCGGCCCCTGTAAATGCAAAGAAATGCCTCGTAAGCCAAAGTAGTGATAACAAAGGAAACTCCTCGTAAACCCAAGCTAGCGTGTCTTGAGGTATGACCAAGAGCTTCATGACCTGTGAAAGACGACAGAACTTTCAGACAGATGACGGTGAGAACGATGTCAAGGTGATGAGTGCCGTTGGGTGTTGTTTTCTGAAGCCCCTTGCCAACCCCACTGTCCCGTGTCCCCTCTTTGTGTTGCAGTGGCCTTGCCCACGGTGGGTGACCTGGAGTTGTATGACATGACGCACAGCAGCATGAAGGCACGCTGGGGGGCTGTAGAGGGGGCTTCAGGCTACGTGGTTGTTTACTCCCCGCTGAGACCGGATGAGGCTCCCGATGAGACAGAGGTGAGGCCCAGGAAGTCCTTTTTCACGGGGGGCCAGACTGGTCTCAGTCATAGCTGGGAGACTCGAGTGAATTTCTTCCCTTTCTGAGTGACTGGTGCCTACAAACATATTGGTGGACATCTGCAGTTAGTTTCCAAATTATTTTTAACCGTAGACTGCAGTTTTTTTTTTTTTTACCCAGGATGTCACCAGTGTCACTCTGCACCTTAGTACGCAGCAGGAGTAGAAGTTAAGATGTCTTCTGCAACAACTTGTTAACTGGCTTAATGGGATCCGATGTTTCCACACAGGTGAGAGTGGGGGACTCTGTGACCAACATCGAGCTGGATGGGTTGATCCCTGGCACCGAATACAGTGTGACCGTATACTCCATGCACGGCGACGAGACCAGCGATCCCTCAACGAGCCAAGAGACCACCTGTGAGCCTCCCATCTTAAACATTAACGCTTAACCACCTTAAAGATTAAACATTAACCATCTTCAGAGCATTACTGGGTCATTTTCCATCAGACATTTCAGGTTTAGGCTGAGTTGTTTTGACGTTGTTTACTTCTTAACTCATACGGGGATGAAGGTAGGTCCCGTGGGGTTAGTTCTCCACTCTTATTTTCATCACCACCATGGAGCACCTTTTATACCCCAATCAGCATTTCACTCAGATCCTGATAACCGAGAGCTCTAAGAGTTCATCCCATTGAACTGACTTAAATTGGGGTGAACAAACTGCTTTTCACTTTAGTAGGAAAAAATGTATGTTTCGCAAAAGTTTGCATGCACTTTATCTGTGTGTATGAATGCAATGATTAATGCAGTTATTCCCTTACTGACAACTTTCAAGTCAAAAAGAACAAATGAATTAAAATTCCGGAAGTAATGTGAAGTAGAATTTGGTTCGAGCTCCTTGCTTCACAGTTTGGTTGTTTCTTCTGCGTCAACAACTTGTTCTGTCCACAGTGCCCCTGCCTCCTCCCCGGAACCTGAGGTTCTGGGACGTGGACCACAGCTCAGCTAAGGTGACATGGGACTCTCCGTCCGACAAGGTCAGGAGTTACCGAGTTGCATACGCCAAGTTGGGCGACACCAAATTCAAGGAGGTAGGTGCCACCCCCGATCCACGCAGGGGCAAATCTCAGCTTACCTGCTGGCTGAAACCCACCAACAAAAGCGTAGATCTGATGCTTTGAGGTAAATACCAACACGGTGTCTTCTGGTGGGACCCACAGGTGGAAGCAGGTCAGGGGATGTTAGCAATGTTGAAGAACCTGACGTCTCTGTCTGAATATACGGTGGCTGTCTTCGGCATTTATGACAAGGGTCAAGCTGAGCCCCTCACCGGCACCTTCTCCACCAGTACGTCCTCCGTCTCTGGTCTGTTTGCGGTGTGTTTGCGGTCGGTCTGTGACCTGTGACCTCTGCTTACGCTGCTCTTGCTGTGCATTTGGTCTGTTTGTAGTCTGTCTGTTAATTTTTGGTTCTGTTTGATGTCTCTCTTTGGTCTGTACGTAGATTTTTTTTCTGCCTGTATTTGTTTCGTAGGTAATCTGTCTGTTCCTTCTCTTCTATAGTCTGTCTGTTGTCTATTTATAGTCTGTATGCCGTCTACGTTTTGCTTGGGTGGTCTTAATTTCGCGCCAGATTTTTTAATAAATCTTTGGGAGCAATGTTGCCATGTCATTAAAGGTGTTTTAGTTTAGAGTCTCCCTGTGTCTCATCTGCCATCAGTTGTTTGTAATGTTTCTTTCTACTGAAATAGCTTTGC
The DNA here is from genome assembly GCA_900497675.1 of Arapaima gigas. NCBI lineage: Eukaryota > Metazoa > Chordata > Actinopteri > Osteoglossiformes > Osteoglossidae > Arapaima > Arapaima gigas. The sequence goes on from UFQX01000028.1 coordinate 1,053,885, forward strand.
TTATGGTTTCCATCATGCAATTTTTATGCCTTTAATAAAGTTTATTTCCTTTTATCTGTTTGCCCTCCGGCTTTTTAAGCACTTGTTTTTCCTAGTATGTCATTGCTACCACTGTTGTTAATGGTGCTTGTTGGGTATTTTCTTTATTTTGACACTGTAGTGTGAACTTGGAGGCTGGGAAGGGTGCTATACAAAAATAAATCAAAGTGAACTGAAAAGCAGGTCTTGAGAGAGCAGACAGAGCTGCCATTTATTTATTTATTTTATTTTATTTCACTGCCCAGAGCCGGTGCCGGAGCCCAAGAACCTCAGAATCAGCAAGGTGTCTTCAGACAGCTTCTGGGTCGGCTGGGATCACGCAGGAGAGGATGTGGTCTTGTACCGGCTGTCCTGGAAGCCGACAGAGGGTGGGGACGCAAAGGAGGTGAGGGTCTGCGCCGTTGTTAGAAGCGTTGTTGCTTTCCGGACCATGGCCAACCAACTTGGCATCGCCTGTTGAATTCGTGTAAACTGGCCTTTGAAATGAGGGTTAACAAATTTTCAGCTTTGAAAATGTGATATTTGAGAGTTTCCCAGCAATGCAGCATGTTAATCTCACTTTGCTTCAAACCACCAGACAAAACATGTTAAAAACAATTATATTATGCTTTTAGTTGATAAAAGCAGTAAAAGCAACGCATTATTACTGCCACAGATCTTGTTCCTTTATTATTGATACAAGTATAAATTAACTAATATGCAATTCCTGATGGCATGTTCCCAGTATGAAATATTTGCAGAAATATGTTCAGAAGACTGACATCATGCATGGAATGTGCTGGGGGTAAATGCATCACAGCGTTTTATAACAGTATGGGATTTGGTGCAGCTGTGCCTTATAGATAGCAGGGTGGGTCGATATGTTTACTGAGAGGTACCCGTACAGAAAATAACAAGCTGGGAGGTTGGCTGGAATATTTCACCACGACGACCCATCTCAGTCTCCCACAGACAGCCAGCCTCTTTCTCAGTCAGACAGATTAGACGGGCACTGACCCCAGTGCTTCTCTGAATGCTAAGGATGCTGCGACCCGGTGGAATCGTTTAATTGTTGTCCTCAATTGTCTCATCCCGTTGAAGATGGTCGTCACCGGGAGCATCAACAACATCCGTGTCGCACAGCTGCGGCCGCTCACGGAGTACGAGGCGTCGGTCTCAGCCATCTTTGTGGGTGATGTGGAGAGCAAGGCCGTGGCCACCACGGAAACCACCTGTAAGGAGATCCTCCTAAAGAAAACTCTTTATACTCATCAATCATCATAATGCCTTACAAAGTTAGAAACCCATGTATAAAAACAGAGGCTCCGACAGGAACATTAGTAACTCATTACAAATGAGAAACGCCGTCTTTATAGTAAGTAATAACAATGCTTTGCAGGTTTTTATTTCATACTCTTCCGACATTAAACCTCGAAAAACGATACATTCCATGAAAAAGAAATAAAAATTCAGCGCCTATTCTGAACATTCACATTCTCTGACAAATATTATTGTAACAATAATTGTGAATTATCTTAATGTCATCATATTATTGTTTCTTACAGTTCCGTTTTAGATCTGGTTTTCACATTTTCCATTGAACCATTCTACTGTTTATGTGTAGTGATTATTTACAACCTGCACTTCTTTTGCATACATTTTTACGTGTGTCTTTCTTTTTCAATCGCGCATTACTCGGCTTGTCTCCTTGTCCTGTTCCATGAACACAACACATGTTTTAATTTGTAGGAATCATCTTTAGCAAGGACGTGTTTCAAAAAGTGTTGGCAACAGTCTTAAAACTGACAGGCGAAAGCTGTTCTTTCTTTTTTTTAATATGCAGTTGTGTGTTTCTTTTTGGACACATACTTGCATTTCGGTCTGTAATATTAAACCCATCTAATTTTATTATCCTCCTTTAGTGCCGAAGGCAACAGCTGCCACCACAACTGTCACAGCAGGTAAAGACCAACTCATCTCACGCTCACAAGCTCTTTCTCAAGCACTGGGCATCTTTGCTGCTCTTTGCAGCTGGGTGTTTGTTCTTCTACAGAGTGGGATTAATGCTCCATGCTTGGCTGCGATGCAGTGTAACACTAGGGGACTCCAGAATTTCTGGCAAATTTCTGTCTTCTTTCTCTTATTTATTTTACCTGCAGTGATGACGGAATTGTTTAAGTTGAAATTGTTCAGCAGTTGAAACCATTTAAGATTATTGAAACAAATACTTGTCTTTATTCATGCAGTCAGGAAAGAAACAGGAAAACAACACTGATATGTTCTGCATAGTTCTTTACAGTTTTGCCACATTTGCCATTTGAAGCCACCCAGTGGTGCTATTGAAGTGCAGCTGCCACATCAGGACATGTTCATTTTAAAGACTTTTGCTTTTAGCTTCACTGGTTTGAAGACACTTTGTTTTAACACCGATAGAGGGACCGTGGGCAGGGTATTGAGGGTATTGAGAGTAAAAGTGGCATACGGACCGCAAGTACCCCCCGTGACTGTGACCAATGCGTCATTATTTCCTCCAATGCTGCAGGGGTGCGGGATCTTCTCATTTATGACGAGACCACGTCCAGCTTGCAAGTTTCCTGGGACATGCGGGAACCTAACGTTCGGCAGTTTTGGGTGTCATACGCCCCCCTGAAGGGTGATGGGTCAGAGGAAGAGGTAACGATCATGTGTGTGTCTAACCATGTGTGACAGATCCACAAACAGTTTGCTTAGGCAGCTGGATACATCACATATGATGCTGTCATCCTGGTGTGAGATTGGGATACTGGCAGCCTGGCTAGATTCCTCCTGGCTGTTTGAACGGTTTCAATCTGCTTTTGTCTGTGAGGCTTGAGCCTGTTCTTCTCACGTCTGCATGGGTTTTCATGGGTTTGGGTGCGCCGGTTTCCTCTCACAGTCCAAAGACTTGTGTTTCTAAAGTGTGAGACGACGTGTGTGGGCACACCGATGGATTGTTGTCCTGTCCAGCTTTGCACCCTGTGGTTCTGGGACAGACTCGGGGACGTCCGTTACCCTGACCAGGACAAGCGGTTAATGAAAGCAACTGAGGGAACTGATTCGATCTATTCTCATGGCATAGAGACTGGATGTGTCTGTGGTTAAAAATGAGGAAGAATATACAGTTTTGTAAAATACAGCTAAGGGGATGGATGTATATCTCTTGCTCATTCGTTACCCTCATACAGCTGCTGCCCGTATAAATTCACCTGGGTAGTTAAACCAAAGAAGAAAAACAGAAATAAAGGCGAAACCGAAGCAGCGTCTGGTTCCCCGGCATGATCGAGCACCTCTGTAGTGGAGTGTCAGTGGTAGATCCCAGCTGGTAAACATGGCCACCTTGCCTGCATTTTGATTTGCCCACCTAAACCACGGTGGCTCGGCCTGCACTAAAGACGGAGCACATGGCCGAGCGGGAATGATGTTTCATTACCTTCTCAAATAGCATTTAGGTCACACACACCCAAAGAACTTCTCAGGAAGCTGCTCTTGCCTCTGGGCTGGAGTCATCTGAGGACATGCACCGGGAAGTGAACATTTAAAAGTGTGTTGTTCTGTGCTGTGTGGGCAGCTTTCAGCACCCCAAGCTTGGTGGACAGCTCCTCTACCCTACGTTGTCCCCCCCGTAGGACATGCAGCCGGCAGACTGTGCGTGCTGACAATTCAGGGATGGGGTCTAATTCTGCACTTTCTAATGCTTGGTCAATCAGAGTAGATTGACTGCGAACATCATAAATACTTTATGAGAAGCGCATGCATTATAAAATGCCCGTTTTTGCGTAATTACATTGGATTCGGACAGACTGTTGAGCGTACCCTCCAAATGACACCACTGTTTTCACCCCCGACGCCACGTCGTTTTTTTTTTTTTTTAAATTGCTTTGTCAAGCAGAATATTGTCTGATTTTTATTGCTGTGAAACGTTTGGACAGGTAAGGCTAGTCGGCACATGTTCGAAATGCAAACAGGCATGGAAAAACGCGGGAGCTGCAGAGGTCGGCGCGTTTCATAAATTTGGTTGCAGGTTGAGGGAAGTGAAACGTTTTAGTGATGTGAAATTGAAAATGTGCAGGGAATACGTCGGATTTATTGGGCGCCTCTCAAGCTGTCCGCGTACGTTAAAGCTCGGCCCGACAGCATATGGAGCATGTCGTTTCAAAACCTTCAGCTCACCGTCCAGGTAGTCCTTCGTGCTCGCATGGTTCCTGGCAGTGGGCCAGGCCCACACACTGGCTCCTTGTTTTACAAATTGTCAAGTTGCCCATTTTTGACTATGCAAACATTTTCCAGTTTGTTGTATTTTCTCTGCTTATCCGCCGTCTGAAATTCCTAAAATTTCAGTCAATGTGAAAATGGGCAGAACACGCGAGCTTCTGAGAAGGTTGAAACCCATGACAGAACCCACAGCCCAGCCTCACATTCAATTCGCTTTACTGTAGGTACTTTCAATATTAACAGTATTGCAGACTCATATTCAGTATTTAGTTTCGAATTATAATCAACTTTTTTATAGAACCTAGCCTATAAATAAAAAGAGGCACTTATCTATTGGTTAGATCGATTGTGACTAAATTGTCGAGGTGAATTTGGAGTTACGACCGACGCGAATTACGGATTTGCCGTCCAAATTGTGTCTGTAGGCCGTGGTGTCTTTCATTTTGCTCATCGGGGACAGTTTCCAGTGTCATTAAGAAGAGGTCCCCTTTAAAAGTGAACAGAAGTGGGCTTCACGGTGGAGCAAAGACCATGGCGCAGCTTCACAATTTGTTCATTTTCATTTGTCACCCTCAGTTTGGTGGCCACGGGTCTCGGTTGGCATTTGGGTCACGCCTTGTACTCAGAGCATGTTGCAGTGAGAAAGTAAATCAGGAAAAGAAAAGCTAAAGGCAGAAGAAGACGACCGTTTCCACCGGGAGCTGAAAAATTTTCCATTTTGTTCTATAAACAACACGATTAATTGCCGTCCGTATGGAAGCTTTTTGATACCGTAGTAATTGTTCCCCGTTTGCTATGGTACAACACCCTGTCTTTCACACAGGCAATACTTATGAGCCAGACAAGGCCAATCTTTTGTTGGAGATTCTTTCTCTGTTCTTGTAAAAGGAGTATAAACATATTTTGGCAACAGACCTGGTGGAAACAGAACTCTGTGTGGAGGATGTTGCCCCAGCGATGTAAAAATTTGAAAATATCAAGCGCACAGTATCTAACAACAGTACTCCTGTTTTACTGGGTGCAGTTTATTGTCAAGGAGCTCATTAACTGCCAGCGTAATTGAACTTCATTTCGCCGAAACCTCACATCTATAATAAATTACATCTCACTTCTTCAGACAGCGTGGCCAGTTGAATTCTGGCAACTCTCGAGCAGTTTTTCGTAGATGTCGCAGCCAAGTGATATAATCTTGGGACAAGAAAATCGTTTCGGAACGTTCCAGAAAATTCAGTCACACAGCTCAAAAGTAGCAGGGGAGACGGGCTTTTGTGAGTTTACCACGGGCCACTTAGAGACCTTTCGGTCAACACGTGGGTTCCATTGATGAGGCGTCAGCCCCGACATGGGAACGGAGATTGGAAACAGACCGGGGAAGATGTTAAGATTCTCTGGGAGAAACAGATTGACCCAGGCACCGCACCCTCTGCCTTTGCAGGTTCTGGTCCCCAAACACCAGAACAGCGTGTTGCTGCAGCATCTACAGCCTGACACCCGGTACAAGGTCACCGTCACCCCGGTCTACGCCAACAGGGATGGGACGAGTGTGTCCTCTGTGGGACACACATGTGAGTGCTTCTTCGTGTCCTGCGCGCAAAATTTTTCACATTTCACCCCACATTAGCACTTATCGTTCAGCTGGGGAGCACATAAATGAAAGATGCTCGTATTTGGTCACGCGCAGGGCTCAGCTGCCGCTGCCCCTGAAATGACCCACGCTTTCCCTCTCTAATGAACGTCGTATGGTCAAGCAGTAAGTCCGGGAATTACTTGACATCCTCGCGGATTTGTTTGAGAGAGTTTTCCTGAGTCGACACAGTTGACGCCGTCTGCAGCAAACGCAAACGGGCGGAAGGACGACTATTGATTTCTCCATTAATAAGGGTAATGAAAGGCATTCATAACACCGGTTTCCCGCCTCCCGGTACTAAGCCATTAAACCGGCTTTTATTTCCTGTGTTATAATTGATCATGAGCACATTTCAAAATTATTACCTTTGAATCCCAGTTTGGGTTTGTCACCGTTTTAGATTAAAGATTGAAATGTCACTGCAGAGATAGTTCACGTGCCAGGAAAAAGTCTGCTTTCCTGCAGTCTGTCTTACTGTTCAAGCAAAATACTGTTTCAGTAACAAATAAATCCATGCAAAACCACTCATACATATGATTTCAATAAACCGAAAACCTCGGTTCTCGCTGATGAAGGGATCTGCTTGCCTTATAATTTAGACAACAAATACGCCCAAGCATCTTCTTAGAAATGACACTTGAAGTTGGACATGGGTGGCCTCTGGGTGACTTTGTGGCATTTTTTTGCGTTTTGGCAGTGCCGCTGTCCCCGCCCCGCGAGCTCAGAGTGTCTGAGGAATGGTACAACAAGCTCCGCGTCTCCTGGGACCCCCCGCCATCACTGACCACAGGCTACCAGGTGATTCACCAGCCCACCTCTGGTGAGTATGGGAGCGAGAACTTGGGGAAGATGAAGAAAGGGACACTGGATCGGTTTCTGTGAGGGACTTAGTCCACAGTATCCGTGAAGCAATAAGCTGTGAACGAAACGTACTTCTGGGTTGAGGTTATTTGTAGAAACAGTGCCTCTCAGTTTCAGTTTAAAAGTCCGTTTTCTATTAACCACCTCATAAAAACGGCACTGTGCAGAACACAGGAATTGGTCCTCTCTTTAGATTTAGAACCCTTTAAATCAGTTTAAGAGAGAAGTGGAAATTGTACAGGCCGTGGAACTGAACACTCTATAGCTGTGGCTATAAAGTCACGGTTATTTTTACCGGTAGCTCCCTCAGTCCGAATTGTGTAGCGGTGATATTTTTTCCTTCAAAAGCAGCCTGTTCACTGAGACTTGTTCAAAGGCTGAGGTTGAGTAAGAGCATCTCCACACCGCTGACATCCTCTGTTTTGCCTCGGCAGTTCCAGGTCCCCCTGCCGAGGCCTTCGTCGGGGACAAAGTCAACACGCTTGTGATCCCAAACCTGCAGAGCGACACGGAGTACAGTGTGAAGGTTGTCGCCCTGTACCCCGCTGGGCCCAGCGACGCCCTCGTCGGCAAGGGCAAGACATGTAAGGCTGGAGAGGCCTCGGTCTGCCGTGCAGAAGTGCCTTTCTGACTGCTTGGGTACCATTTGTGTTGTACGTGCTCTCGTCGGAGGCAGCTTTCATTTCTCACATATTTATACATTTTTCTGCTTATAAACTTTTCTGCTTTTTCCCTGCAACTGTGTGCTCAAGTAGGGCGCTTAGCCTGGATTTCTGCAGTCCAGCTGTGTAAGTAGATAACATTGTAGTTGCTCTTTGGGTAAAAGCATCGGCCAGGAAAGGAATAAATAGTAACGAACGTGAATTTCTGTAGAAGTGGTCAGATAGACAGAGTCACTGTTGTCCAAAGAGCAGCAGAACTGCAGCAGAGCAGTAGGGGTGTGAAACTCACTGTTTCGGTTCACGCCTTGCCTGCCTGCAGGAGGCACTTGAACAAGATACTTAATTTTATCTTCGGTAAAATTCACCGCGGCTTAATGTGGTACATTTGCGAGTGGATCTGGATGGAGACACCAGCCAACCTATTCAATAAACAGTAGAGGAACCTGCATCGGGGGAAACTGCTGAAATAAACAACTTGTCCGCGACAAACTTTGACCGCAGTTATTAATCACCCGTGTTTGCTGTGTTATTGTTCATCGCCGTTGGACGTTCAAAGGTTTCAGTTTATAATATCGCATTTCCTTCTACAAAACCGCTCGTACAGTGTAATGTGAAGATTAAGATGCAAAATAAATAAGGATGTGCTGAAAGCATTAGCGTCTCTTCCTCTCGTATTAGAAATGGCACTCTATTAGACAGAGCCACTTATTAAATATCCTGTCAACACCGAGAGACTAATATCATTCTTTTACATATAAATTCGATATCGTCGGGAAAATCTCAAAGTAATAGATGTTGGAGCCACTCTTATCGAAGAGCAAATAGATTGCCTTTCTTGCCAGATTGTCGGCCTGTACATCAGTGGGCCGCCGTGTCGCCAGCCAAAATGAGCGAGGCATTTTCATTTGAACAAAGTCAGATAACCAGTCTGCCAGGAGCAACCTCCATTTCACAGCGTATTCCCACATCCATCAGATCCAAACCACACGGCGCTTCCCACTTGGAGCCCTTGCACAGCATGTCGCTAGAGCAATGCCAGGCATATGCCGCCAGTTTTATCTGCACCTTATTGCACGCTGGCTTGCCACGTCTTGACATGGATAACTATAAACCCCACGGATCTCCCCTGCGGCCTTTAAAAGAATTACGCTACCTAATTGTACGGAATTAATGCTGTGCGCGCTGCGCCGGTCATTTCCGAGAGACCCCGCGTACACGTGCGCGTGTTTGTCCGAACGCTTTTGCGTATTTGTTCACGAGCGATGAACCCGGCGAATCCAGGCCTTGTCCATGACAACGGGCGGTGTCGCGTCCCTCTCGGCGTACACGCATCCTTAATCGAACGGTTCGTCGAAGGGCGTTGGGTGTCACATGCATTATTCAGAAGTGTCGGCCGAAATTAAGCGAGCTGTTGCCTTCGGCCATATGTCTGTACATGTTCCTCAGCCTTGTTATTCAAGGAGAGACATCTTCTCAAGGACCTTGTTGACTTATTGCAGATTTACTTCCCAAAGGGAACGCTAGCCAGTCACAAATCTGCACAGTGTCTTGTTTTGGCAAGTAGTGCAGAAAGAAAAACCAGTTTTTTGACATTTACCTTCTTGAACAGCAGAATGTTTTGAGTGAAACAATATAGGTTAAATGCCTTGTTTGAAGGTATTACAACCGGGGCCCCCCTGGGACTTAATCCGACAACCTTTCAGGTTAGACGTCTGCTGCCTGCTGCCCATTCTAATACAGTAATGTTTCCTAAGAAATTTCATTTCTTTAACCTTTGGTTTCACTAACTTTTTGCACTTTGAAATGGAGTTTCAAACTGAGGCTACATATTTTAAATGTTATATATATATATATATATATATATATATATATATATATATATATATGCATGCAGGTGTTGGTGCCAACTTCAGTTTGTTTTTGATTTTCTTTCTGTAGTGAGTTAAATTATCATACAAAGAAAAACAGCACATGATTCCAAAATCGAAACATATATTTTCTTTCTGTCAAAGTGGAGATTTGTGCTTATAATACAGTAGCCAGTAAGCTGCATACTTCGTGTTTAATAAGAAACACATGTTGGGGTTTTGTGGTCACATTAGATTTGTACCCACCAGCAAAACAAAATAAAAATTCAGCTTAAATTGTACAAATGTATCTTAGTCAGCATCAACAGTCCTAGTAAGGGACAGCTTTGATTTTTTTGTCATCTTTCATTTTTTTTTAAATCAAAATAAGTTGCTACCCACAGGCCTCTTAGCTAAACATCAAGCACATCAAGGAAGAGAAAAGTATAAATTGCCTCCCCACTTTTTGTTGATTTTAACTGGAATGGAGCGTGTGTGAGCAGCGTGACCAAGCTGTGTCTCAGGTCCGTAACATGGGTCTCCTGTCCTCTCCACACAGTGTACCTGGGAGTGACAAACCTGAGCACGTACCAGGTGGGCAGCACCAGCATGTGTGTGCAGTGGCGACCGCACCAGCACGCCTCCCTGTACAGAGTGGTCATCGAATCACTGCTCAGTGAGTAAACACTGTCCACTCATGTCGGTGTTTACTGTGGTGTCACCTCACAGGGGGTGGGATCAGATAAATAAAGAAAAAAATATCTACACATTTTTGGTACCTACAGTACTGTGCAAAAGTCTTAGGCACCTGTGGATGCTATAAAGCGAAGATGGTTCCAAAAATAATGCCATGAATACTTACTAATCAATAAACCTTCTAAAAAGTGCAGGAGACAAAAAAAACCTCAATCAGATCAATATTTGGTGGGACCATTCTTTGCCTTTAAAACAGCATCAATTCTCTTATCCAAACTTGCATGCAGTTTAAGGTAGAGGTCGGTAGGTTCTTCCAAACATTTTGAGGAACTGGCCACAGTTCTTCTGCAGACTTTGACTGTCTCTGCATGTCCTCCCAGACTGACTCGATCATGTTGAGATCAGGGTTCTGTGGGGACCATACCAACTGTTGCAGGATTCCTTCTTTTTGCTGAAGATAGTTCTGTATGNCCAAACTTGCATGCAGTTTAACGTAGAGGTCGGTAGGTTCTTCCAAACATTTTGAGGAACTGGCCACAGTTCTTCTGCAGACTTTGACTGTCTCTGCATGTCCTCCCAGACTGACTCAATCATGTTGAGATCAGGGTTCTGTGGGGACCAGACCAACTGTTGCAGGATTCCTTCTTTTTGCTGAAGATAGTTCTGTGTGACTGAGATTGGGTGTTTGAGGTCATTCTCAGGCTGCAGAATGAATTTGGGACCAATGAGAAACCTCTCTGATGGCAGATAAGAATCTACCTGTACTTCTCAACACACATTCAAGTTGCATGCCTAAGACTTTTGCACAGTACTGTAGATAATGTACATCCTTTAACTACCAGCATTCACCTGTTGCTATTGACCATTTGAAATTGTTTCAGCTTGAAAATCTACGACGATTAACTTACATGAGTATGTCATTTTGCATTCCAAACCATGCTGATCATTTGTTTTTGCCAAATATTTTACAGTGCATAAAAGTTAATTTCCGACACTAATTTCTTTTTTTCCCGTAGCACATGCTCAGTGTATCATGGGAAATAATCCTCATAAATTAAAAATAGGTTTTGTAATCAAAAATATCACGCATGAAATACTGAGTTCAACAGTGAACATCAACCCAAATAATTACACGAACAATTATGTTTCAAAAATAACCTGTCCAGGCTGTACTCGAGACCATGTTTCCGGCATGCAAGCAGCCAGACTGAAGTTGGCTGAAAACATGTTATGCAGCTGGTTTCTCTGAAGTTGTTTTCAATGTTATAACGTTAGATGCCCCCTAAGGTTTTATTCAAAAATATTATTAAATTTGGTTTAAAAATAACCAGAAACAATGTGACTGAGGGCTTATATTTAATTCTGTTCTGAATTAGGTTTTGTGGTTTATGTTACTGTTGACCGGAATGTATTGAAGCTGAAATGCACATCCTCAGTGAATCTTTATAATGGTTTCCAGATATGGTCTGTACAACGTCCAGTGTGAAACCAATAAATTCCTTTGGCAGTGTTCTGGGCAGCTCTTTCCCTTTTAGGACCCATAAAAGAATTGCTTCCTAAGAATTTTTTTTCCCACCCCTTCAGTGTGATTGTTTTCCTATAACATAGCATGTTTTCTAGGCTGAATCTGGTTGGCATCTCCTCAGACCCATAAATTAAACCTAAATGAAGGTGCATGAAGGAAATGTAGCACCAGGAAAATGAAAGCATTGATAGTAAAGACAGCTCCTCCATGCCAGATGAAGGAGATCCCTGGATGAAGCTTCCAGGGAGAAAGAAAGAAAATAGAAAGTTTGCCTCCCAGGAGGTCCCATAATATGACTCCGTCGCGAGTCACGTGAGGAGTGCCTCGGATCTGAGTGATCACGACATCCGCCTAAAACCCACAGATGGGTACATGTGCGTAATGGATCGCTTCTATGCTGGCTTCTCTAAGAGTGTGTGTTGCGGTGAGGTGCAGGTCCGTCAAACACTGGAGCAGGAACACATCCGCTGGATATCATGGTGCCCGTGAAGCTGATGAATTGCCTCCATTAGTCGTGCTTTTCTATAATGTATCACAAACTGGTGCGCAGACATCAGTTCCAGGCCAGTCAACAGGGAGACAGTTTTAACCTGCAACAGTTTAAACGTTTCTGGTTCATCTGCATTAAACACTTGGAAGCTCAGGGTTCGCCTTTCGCTGCCAGAAAACGTTCCATCCGGCCTGCAGTGCCGAAGCGCCATCGTCACGTCGGGTAGACTTGAGCTGTTGACTTCTGACGGTGGGTTCCACCAGGCAGTCGGTGCTCTTTCACAATGACCGGTGCCTCTTTTATTCATCCTAGACGAAGAGAAGCAGGAGGTGAGCCTGGGGGTTGCATCATCCAGACACTGCTTCTATAACCTCTCCCCCAACAGCCAGTACAAGGTCAGCATCTATGCCCAGTTGCAAGACACGGAGGGCCCCGCTGTGACCACGCTCGACAAAACACGTAGGTGTCTGCGGGGGGGGGGGGGGGAAAAAAGGGGGAACGAGGAGGCGGGGGAGAGATGGACTGTGCAAGCATACATCTCATTTTCGTTTATACTCGGCAGGCGATCCACAGNCAGATGGTGGCATCTGCAATACCTTCAGGACCTGCAGTTCCAAGATATGCTTTTCAGAAGAGTTTATAGCTTTGGTATTTCACAGCTTTAAAAAGCACATTGACACGCCGAATGCAATTGAACCAATTTATTACCTTGTTCTGGCACAAATTAGACCTATAAAACTTAAAAATGGTTATTAATTCCCCCCTGAAATGTAGAGAATCTGCTATCAAAAGTAATGGCCAGCAGTCTGAGGAATCGGGCTGTAAGGCTGCAGGTCCCTCTTTGGTAACACAGAGACAGAACTTGGAGTTTGCAGCCCTTGAAGCTGTCAGACTGGGCAATAATTGGTGTACAAGTGTCAGCTGTCTCGCTGTCGCCGTTTCTTGTTTGCCCTTCAGATTTGTACACCTTCTCAGATCTGCTTAAACTGAGACGCCTTTCCTTTTGTTGGCTGAGTGCGAGGTGTTGCCTAGGGTGGAGGCGGGGGCTTTCAAAGTGTTTAGCCAAGATGTGCTGGAGTATTTGTCATTAGAACGGGATCGGTTCGTTCACTAATGTCTATTTCCGAAAGCGAATGTGCCTGAACGTGATACACCTTGACAGTGTTTTGCGTTACGCTGAGAAGATCAAAGCGGCACATTTAAGCTTGTTTCCATAATCTTCTTTTAAATCTTCTTTTAAATCGATCCTGTTGCGTCTTTGTGTAGGCCTCACTTGTCAGAGAAGTGTGTTTAACGCTCATGTTGGGATGTGGTTAATCCCCCCCGTGTGTGCAGATGTCAGCTTGCTGTACAGTGGAGCCAGTGATGCAGGCCGCTGGCAGGCAATGGGGCATTATGAACCTCTCCACACCCTGCTAGGGGGTTATGGGGGGGTTATACACTCTCTAGGACGTCTCACTCTTCTTTGGAAAACATAGAGATTTCACTGTAACAATCTCTTCTCCTGTTTATTCTGTCGACCTTTTAGGCCCAGCCCCCACTGAGCCACCGACCCCTCCCCCGACGACACCCCCTACCCCTACTGTCCCCCCCGCCAAGGAAGGTGAGGCCCCTCTCCGGCTGACCACTTGCAGTGACCTTTACTATAAGTACCTTGCATGTGACAGGTAACCTTTTCTGGAATTACTGCAAGGAAAATAATTGTGTCCCTGGGATTCTAGTTTAAAAATATTCACCAGCGTCAAAATAAGCACAATAATAATCACGTAATTAGTTTTATATTTCAGTGGATATTATAAAAGTCAGGCTTTAGTTGTTAGTCAGACTCACTAAGTGATGGTATTTTGCCAGTGACTTACTTTAGTCATGTTATTATTACATTTACAGCTACTTGCTTAGGAGGTGTCTGTCTCCAGTCTGTCTCCAACGATTATTAACTAGTATTTAGCTCACTTGTTTATTCACCGAACCCGCTGCAAGCATTCACCCGTTTACACAGCAGAAGTACGTAAGACACTCGCTCTCACACAATATGCGCAACTTTATGCACAACCCGTGGAGAACGCGCAGATTCCTCGTAAACTGATCTGGATTTGAATCCGCATGTTGTTGTTGTTGTTGTGGTGCTTAGCTGATATTTTTCCACAGTTGTTTTTTTTCCCCGCAGGGGTTAAGTCCCGGAGTCAGTGATGCAACACAGGGCACCTTTTGGGAATAGAACAAGCAAAACTGTATGTTTCAGTGATATATGCTGATCAGTTGTGTGGCTTTAGGACCCTTGTGGGGAGGGGGGGGGGGGGTTATCAGAGTTGAGATACCCTTATGAGAAATGTGAAGTATGGCCCCAGGCTGACTACAGCGAAATCATGGTGTGTTTAAATAAGCATTAAAGCTAAATTTAAAAAAATGGCCTGCTGCTATTTTAGTAAAAAGAAAGCCACGAGTCCATTACTGAGCACTAGTAAATATGAAATGTTCAAATCATATTCCCAGAACCAACTAATGTACTTAGCTTTTATTGTCTTAAGGCCAAAAACAGACACCGTAGATCGTAATGAGAGACGGTGGGTCTTGCCAGGACCCCTGCGATTAGCTCTCCGTTCCAGTTCTGGCACCATCATCTGCACTAATGGAAGTTAATTGAAAAAAGCTTCAAGATTTGGACCTGATCCAGTTGGGTTTAACTGTTCATAGCCGTCACAGTGTTGTAGGTTTCTGTGATCCATACTGATAGGAGGTGGAAATGTGGTGGGAATTACTGTCAATCAGTTTGGCTCTCCTCCGGCGTTCAGCCAGTAATTACGGTACCTTCCCCGGGCTGGCTTCCTCAAAGCATCCCTTCTTTTTCTTGCTCTGCAGTGTGCAAAGACGCCAAGGCCGATCTTGTCTTCCTGGTTGACGGTTCCTGGAGCATCGGAGATGACAACTTCCAAAAGATCATCCGTTTCCTCTACAGCACGACCAGTGCTCTTGACAAGATTGGTCCAGAAGGCACCCAGGTACCGTTCATCACTTCTGCCTTGGCGGTCTCCGCTCTTCCTTTGGTTCTTATTCAGGCCTTTATAATTAGTACACTTATCCCCCTTATGCAATCCTAGTTCATTCCTGAAAAAAACTGGGCAACAAAATTATTTCTTCCATGATTTCTTCTGGAGTAAAATTCAAGTTTGTTCCAAACCCATCCCAAGGTCACCCAAAAAGACCCAAAATGATGCCTAACATCAAGTTGTGCACACGTTAAAATAGAATGACTAACAAATAGTAATAATATTAAGTATAAAATAATGGCAAGACTGAACACAGCAATGAGATACAAGGTAGTTATACTGCATAGCAAGGTCTTTCCCAAGCAAAGATTTCAAAGCAGATTGGGGTTTCAAGGTGTG
The DNA here is from genome assembly GCA_900497675.1 of Arapaima gigas. Lineage (NCBI taxonomy): Eukaryota > Metazoa > Chordata > Actinopteri > Osteoglossiformes > Osteoglossidae > Arapaima > Arapaima gigas. The sequence goes on from UFQX01000028.1 coordinate 1,069,227, forward strand.
CTGTTCAAGCTCTTTTGTAGAAGCGCAAAGAAATGGCCAACGTTGAGGACCGTAGACGTAGTGGTCGGCCAAGGAAACTTAGTGCAGCAGACGAAAGATACATCATGCTTATTTCCTTTCGAAATCGAAAGATGTCCAACAGTGCCATCAGCTCAGAACTGGCAGAAAGCAGTGCGACCTAGGTACACCCATCTACAGTTCAGAGAAGTCTGGCCAGAAGTGGCCTTCGTGGAAGAATTGCGGCCAAAAAGCCATACCTTCGACGTGGAAACAAGGCCAAGCAACTCAACTATGCACGAAAACATAGGAACTGGGGTACAGAAAAATGGCAGAGGGTACTCTGGACTGAAGAGTCAAAATGTGAAATATTTGGCTGTAACAGAAGGCAGTTTGTTCGCCAAAGGGCTGGAGAGCGGTACAAGAATGAGTGTCTGCAGGCAACAGTGAAGCATGGTGGAGGTTCCTTGCAAGCTTGGGGCTGCATTTCAGCAAATGGGGTTGGGGATTTGGTCAGGATTAATGCTGAGAAATGCAGGCAAATTCTTAACCATCATGCAATACCACCAGGGAGGCGTCCAATTGCCTTCAAGTTGCTTCTGCAGCAGGACAACAACCCCAAACATACAGCCAATGTCATTAAGAACTATTTTCAGCATAAAGGAGGAGTCCTGGAAGTGACGATATGGGGGGGTCCCCACAGAGCCCTGATCTCAACATCGAATCTGTCTGGGATTATATCAAGAGACAGACAGATTTGAGCAAGCCTACATCCACAGAGGATCTTTGGTTAGTTCCCCCAAGATGTTTGGATCAGCCTTCCTGCTGAGTTCCTTCAAAAACTGTGTGCAAGTGTACTTAAAAGAATCGATGCGGTTTTGAAGGCAAAGGGTGGTCACACCAAATACTGGTTTGATTTAGATTTGTCTTCTGTTCGTTCACTTTGCGTATTAATTGATAAAAATAAACTAACACTTCTATTTTTGAAAACATTCTTGCTTTGCAGCATTTTCCCACACCTGCCTAAAACTTTTGCACAGTATTAGAAAATAATGTACAATGGTGCCAAATAGAGGGTACAAACACAGACACTTGAGTATGCAAGCAAGGCCTTGTGGTGCAAGATCAGTCCCGCAGTGCATCTCCCAGTCTCTCACACAGCCCCTTGGGGCAGTTGTCAAATGCAGCTTCACTTTGTCGTGCTGGACGGAATGACGCAGAATGAAAGTGAAAATAGCGGATGGATCGGTGATGCGTATTTCTGGGGTTATAAAACATCACATTTAAAATATTTTAACGCGCGACGCAATACGGACATAGTGGGGTCTAGGTGCACGTGTAAGGGTTAATAATTGCAAACCTTATAAGAAAAAAATCAGAGTTTTTTACAGTATTTCTAATTTAGCTGATACTTCTCTCCAAAGTGACTTACAGTGATTTACCCCTTTATTTCAGCTGTTTTTTTTTTTTTACTGCAGAAATTACGAGTATTACAACTGGAACCCGTGCTCTCTGAGTCCAGAGGCGGCAGCTCTAGCCACTACACTGCCAGCTGGCCCTCGTGTGTTATTACTTCATTGCTCGAGCAAAGCGATTTGCCCAAAGCAAGTAAAACGTTTACCCATGTAAACAGCTGGTTATATTTCTGTCATTTGAGGTTAAATATCCAGCTCAAGGGAACTACAGTCCCCGCCTGGGACTCGCACCTGCAGCCTCGGGTTATGAGGCTGCGTCCATAATGGCCACGTCACCTGCTGCTGCTATTTAAATCAGGACGGTGGCAGTTAAAGGAAAGGCACGCTGTCTGGGGCAGGCGGCGGTGAGAAAGGGGGCCTCTGGAGTGTCGGATTTGGCACTGTGTCTCCGTGTGCCGAGAGCTGTCAGCATCACTTTGCCTGAAAGGAGAAAGCTCAGCTCAGGAGCTTTTCTGCTGCTTGTCGGTAATAAGGAAATATCAGTGCTTCTGTGTCCCCCACGCGAATGACGTCCAGCCCAAGTCACACCTGCTGGTGATGAGGACCCTGTTTTTGATGCTCTCCTGGGGTGGCCTTAGGATGTGAGCTGGGACTGGGACTGTGACCGGCCCAACACGAAGAGACAGTAACAGCCAGCCAAGGAGCCAGAGCCAGCTTAGTCAAGTAGCTTCGAAATGAACCAGTCCCGGGAGAGGCCATTCGGTCGAAATGGCCCAGTGTCTAGACAATGCTGGGAGAGCACATTGATCATCATCAAAACCCCCTAACCAGCCACCCCAATGGAAGTGTGCACCACCGCCTGTTGATGCGAGTGGAGGGGGGGTAAAACAATTGAACTCTTTACATCTGACAAAATAAATGGGTTCTATGTTTTAGCACTAGAGGTGTGGATTGTGAAGATTAGGTGTCCAGTGCAGAATGAGCCCATGAACAGAAATTCCAGTGAAAAGTCGCAGATTGTAGGAAATCCTCTCCAGCAAAGACAGGGAATCTGTACATTAAAGCGGGCGATTTAGAGCGCAAAAAAATTTGAATGGGGGTAAAAGTGACAGGCTTGTGTTGATCCTGGCGTGCGGCGAGAAACCGCAGAAAAATAGACAGCAGGCGGTCCACGGAGTGCTTCGTGTGCTTGACAGGTGGCCATCGCGCAGTTCAGTGACGATGCCAGGACCGAATTCAAGCTCAGCACCTACGAGGACAAGGAGGCTCTTCTGGACGCCGTTCAGCACATCTCATACAAGGGTGGAAATACCAAGACAGGCATGTATTAAGTTCTCTTCTCTGGGCGTCGTATGGCGGAAGGACTGGGGTTCCAGGGCCAGCTCGGAGATGGCGAGGTCTCCTTTCCGCGCCTTCTTGATTTACAGGGTAGGAAGCAGGTGCTTTCACCGCAAACCGAACACCCGTTCGGCCCCGTTTTTCCATGCTTTCCAAGCGTAAAGATGTAATTTCATAGTTGGGGTTTATTGTCCTAACTATCTTTAAAAGGATTTTATTGTCAAAAAGCATTTTGCACACGCTGTGGTAAATTATTACCACACATAAAAGTAAAGCATTCACATTACCGGGCAAAGCAAATAAATTCTGACAACTTTATATTGGTTTATTTTCAGTGGAATATTGTCATATTTAAATTGCGCAGCAGCATTATTGCATTCCATTTGTATTTTTATTTGCCAGCACCTGTGGTCTATATTAACTATACATGAAGACTAAGTGCTCACTCAGAATACATAAATGTAATTTTGGTCTAAATTATATACAATGCATATTCATTGCGCTTCTAATATACACAACTTCATCCTCGGTACATGGGATGAGTAACACCAAAAATTATTCTGAAGATGCTTTCGAATGGGTTTTTCTGCAAGCCATTTTTTTAAAGATAAAACTGCACGTTTTGGTTCTGCGTTTAAAGGAGTGCTTTTCCGTGCAGTTCTGTATTTACGGATCTGCCGTACTGGGGATAACAGCGAGGTTCATTTTCATCCGTGTGTCATGTGTTAGCATTTAGCGGATTAAACGGGGGGGATCAGTCGGATCAACCTCAGCGATATTTGTTCTATATCTAAACTAGTGTCGGTTTATCTGGGGCCGCCAGCGTAAGATTAACCGCTAACCTTACGGTTAGCATGAAACCTCAGTAAGACGACCGTGTCTCACTCGTGCCAAAGCAAACAAACTGGATGATTTCCATGCGGTAAAGACTATATGTACTGTGGGAGGTTTGCAGACCTGTGCTCCCCTTTAAAACGTTTCCATCTCTGTTGTAAATACGCAAATTCCAGCAAACCTATAGGCAGAGTCGCATAAAGGATTTTTTGGCCATTTGTAAGAAATACCTCTTATATCTCCCTGTTGTGAATGATACATATTTCAAAGGTGAACTTTTGATTGATGAACGCAGCGCCAGCTAAGGACGTTTTCCATTAAGGGCCGACGCATCTAAAAAGTGCGCCTCTCCTAGACAGAGGCCACTGCGTTTCCATGCCTCATTGGGTACTGCATTCTCAATTTACCCCTGTTTATTTTAACGACATTTTGAAACAGATGTAACTTAAAAATTCATAGAGGAATGTTTACTTTTTCCGGTCTGTCGTTTGTCTTCCCTGACAGGCCGTCTAATAAAAGTGCTGAAAGACAGTGGGAAGATCAGAAAAGGCACGGCTACGGCTCAGATTAAATTTGTTGCAATTTTCTCCTGTAATGTTCTTGCCGCTAAAAATCGTGCAGCTACATATTTTATTCAAAAAGAACAGGGCAGATATTTATAAGAGCTGCTTTAATATGTAACCTTGAACATTAAAAGGATTAGAAATGGAAATTTGAAATGGGGAGACTTGCAAATTATTCATTTTGGTTTGATTGTCTACAGACTTGTGCAGTTCATTAAAATTTATTTTCTAAATATCTAAAAGTAATTTATTTTTCATCTGTTGCATAAATCAGATATTTAACCGGTAATGGCATGTGTTTTATTCTCCTTCGACTGGTTACATATGCTAACAGGATTTTGCGTCAAATCCTATATGAAGTGTCCTACTGGTCATTAAACTGCTCTGCAGAAAAAGGGTTAAAATTTTTAATGCTTTAATGCTACATAAATTTAGATTTTGTCTGTCTTAGTTGCCTTGAATGTTTTTTTATTGTTGTGGCAACAAAACTGAAAAAGGTTTATATACTGTGTTATTCGGAAGCATCATCTTTTTAAACTGTGCGTATCGCTTTGATGAATATGGGAGAGTGTTTTTGTTTTTGGCTTTTTTTGAAATGGTTACTTAAGAAGAGCTAAGGATTGTTAAATCCGCAATAAATATTTTTTTGCTCTCACTAATATTTGAAGCTGATTTCCCTCTGGATCAAAGGGAAGGCCATCAAGCATGTGAAGGAGACTATCTTCACTGCTGAAGGAGGCTCGAGGCGGGGTACCCCCAAAGTGCTGGTGGTTCTCACTGACGGCCGGTCCCAAGATGATGTCAACAAGATCTCCAAGGAGATGCAAACAGAAGGTGTGTATCTCATGGCTTTTTGCTGGAACGTCTTTCCCCGGTGTGCTGTTTGGGATCCGCACTCGTTCCATTACCTCACCGTCTTCTCAGGCTGCATCATCTTTGCCATCGGCTTTGCGGACGCTGACTACGGGGAGCTGGTGAACATCGCCAGCAACCCCAGCGAGAGACATGTCTTCTTTGTGGACGACTTGGACGCGTTCAAGAAAATCGAGGAGCAGCTGATAACGTTTGTCTGTGAGGCTGCCTCGGCCAGTAAGTACCTCATTCTTCCTGGAAACCGAAACGTGCAAATGTTGTCCAGGGAGAGATGCTCATAATCAACATTTTCCATCTGTTGGTGCCAAGTGTGTGTTGTGAGCATTCAGAGATTAATAACTCTGTCTGTCAATAAGTTCATTGTTACCATTACTATCCTATGTACCCTGAATACCATTGTCATAGCTGTCAAAGGGAATAATGGTCACTAGAAGAAGAGCAGAGAGAAATTTTTACTGAGTGCTGGTGGAGATTGGAGTTGGATCTACTCCATACTGTCTTGTAATTTTGCTGCTGTGGTCAGTCAAATAACACTGGATGTTATTAATAAAGTATTAATAAGCAGTATTAATGAATATACATCCATTTTTTTAATCCGTAACCTTCTGTTCACAGCCTGTCCCACATTTCTTGCGAGCGGAAACACCCTGGCAGGTAAGAGACCATAAACCAAAACTATGGAAAGACTTCAAATCAGAGATTGCGTTTAAGTGCTGACACCCCTGCAGTGGTGCAGCATAATTCATAGTCATATTTGATTTTACAGGTGACATTGACCGTATGTTTATTTAGAGCTTGTGTTTGCCAGCAGAGTACGTTTAAAAAATGGTGTTCAGAATCATTGTCAGTGATTCCATTTCCCTTTGCCGAATGATCCTGTCTTAGATGCTGGTGCTGTTGGCAGAAAGGATGCTAATGCAAAGCAGCAATGCAGAGCTCCCCGCCCGGTCTTCTCTGCTTTTCACACGCTTTGGCTGTTTGCGCCTGCAGAGTTGTAAGGGAGGTGCATAGGGGAGCCCAGTTGCAACACCGCTCTCGCTCACACCCCCCAGGTTTCCGGATGATGGAGATGTTCGGCCTGGCGGAGAACGAGTACGGCAGCGTGAAGGGCGTGTCCATGGAACCGGGGACGTTCAACAGGTTCCCCTGCTACAGGCTGCACAAGGACGCCCTGATCTCCCAGCCCACGAAGTGCGTCAGACCGCTCGTAGGGAAGAGGGCTGATTTCAACAAGCAGATAGACTAAGACCAGAGCCGTGTTTCGGTGCAGCTGCCAGCAGCACACACAGGGTTCCTCGCACCACCATAATGCGGTAGCCAGACCAGGATGCTAACTGCACTCTAATTATATTTCGGACGAAGCCCGGCTCGCGTGCGGGGCCTGGATCCAGGGACGACAGCAAGTACAGATAAACTGACCCTCGGGATGAGATTAGGTTTTCTTTTGCAGTATTTAGCGGGGCAAAAAAAAAAAAAAACCTGGAACATTTCAGCACCTTTCAGATTGCATTAGCTGCTGTGTCTGCATCACATTTCAAATGCAAATCTAGTACATTTATGACATTTTCATGTTTCTTAAAGAGTTGAAAAGTAATTTAGAAAGCAGCGCTACTGCATCACGGCATCTGTGCCGTGTTTGGACGTGATTGCGGTCGCTGTTCAGCGTGTGAACTTTGCATGCTCTGCCCGTATTTACCTACGTTATCGCCAGATGCTCTGGTTTCCTCCCACAGTCCAAAGACACACGTTTCAGGTGAATCGGAGACTCTAAATTGCCTTAGTTATTATGTACGAGTGATTGAATGAGTGAAGACTGACATCCCATCCAGGGAGTATCCTATCTCAAGCCCTGTGCTTATGGGATAGTCTCAGGACCCCTGCATTGGGTGTTTATTTACCCAGCAGTTACGTTGAAAGGTTGTACGTTTCCAGAATGAGTTAAAATGTTTTCTGTGAAGCAGCAATGAGATTTTGGAGCTACACTGAAGTGGTGAGACACCAGATCTGCAGCTTCCTGTTCTGAATGATTGACATGACCTGCTGTGTATCAGGTATCTCCACCCCGAAGGCTTGCCCTCTGACTACACCATCACCGTGCTGTTCCGCCTCCTGCCAGACACTCCCCAGGAACCCTTTGCCATGTGGGAGATTCTGAACAAACAAAACGAACCCCTTGTGGGCATCATTCTAGACAGTATGTTGTTTTTCTTTGTCTACACCAGAATGCTGCTTATGTTTTAGAAAAACAAAAAAGGAATAATGAAAGACTGTCAGAACCGCATACCGCTGCATTCAAGTTGTCTAATCTTATTTGAGTGATTTATTGTTACTTTTGTTCCTGCACGAAAAGACTCTTTGTAGTACATTTTTTGTAGGATGGACTGAATTTCATGACAACAGCCCACTTCTTCGGCAGTTTCCGATTTGTTTTCTTCAATATTTTACTTTATCAGTATCAGGCCCAGTTTAGTAGAAGTCAGAATTTCAGATGGAGACTGTATCCTCCAGCAAGAACAGTCATTGACGCTCATATTTCAAAATAAAATGTATGTAAATGTTGAATGTCTTGTGGTACTTTGGTCACTATTTGCCTCATTGACCACAGATGGTGGGAAAACCTTGACATTTTTCAACTACGACCACAAGGGCGACTTCCAGACGGTGACATTCGAGGGGCCAGATATCAGAAAGGTCTTCTATGGTAGCTTCCACAAGGTTAGTGTTCTTCCCTGAATGTTTGACGTCGCTCCCATCTGAGCAAAGGTCATTCCGTCAGCTTGAGGCGACTTCCTCAAAGGCCGTTTTGTTTCAATACAGTTCCTCCTCCTTCCTTAAACACCGAGAAGCTGTGAATTATTGCATAACCTTCCTTGCTCTCTCTAACCACTAACCCGAATGAGGTAAAAAAAGGTTCGAGCCTAAATTCCCGTCTTTACAGCTGTCTATATGTTAGGCTGGTCGCAGTCCATCAGTTTGCCCCCCCCCACCTTCTCATAACTACTGTCTCCCAATGGCCGGCTAATGGTAATGCTAACACTAATGTTAATGGTCCCGCTAAGGACATCCCAAAGTGGTGGCGCACAAAGGGACGCGGGCACTCCGTGACTTTCCGAGTGCTACTTCATTATTGCGCTCAAGCATGTCTTTGTATGCAAGCTCCCCCTCTGCTAAGATCTGCTTTCACAGGTGCACATGATTTATGGCTCCCGGTAATCTGGAGAGCGCCGGGGACGTCGGGTCGCACTCCACCACCACTCCGTCTCCTCCTAGCCTGAGAGAGCGATCGTTTTTCACCTCCCGCCATTTGGATGGCCTGCGCATGAAGCTGAATTATGTTATTCTTTTTAGAAGCAATTTATGCTCTGTTTTGGGGGGGGGGTGCTGATAATGCTGCTTCCCTTCTTCTTTGTATTGCTTTTTGGCCTTCTCTTATGTCTCCTGCTTTGATCATCTGTGCTGGAGATGTAATTGGAGTGTGGCTGAAGATAACTTTTCCAATGAAACAAATAGGAGCAGATGATGGCAGATGAAAGAAAGCATTAGTGAGAGGTGGTTTGTTTAGATGGATATGCAAAACGAGGAACCCCAAACCACGGATAAACACACTAGTGTGAAAGTGTTGCACAACAATCACAAAGTCCTGGAAACTAAAGTATTTTCACAATAGACATTTTTCAGGTCTTTACTGTTTGGGATGCAGAGAGTTAGAATTTCATCACCATCGCTTCGCCGGGTTGATGGAGATTGAAGAGCGGGTGGAACCGATACTGTGAATGAAATAATTAAGGTGGCTCACTTTTTTCTTCTAGCTGACTTTGTTTCCTCAGTCTGAACAGCACTTGAATGACTCTACTGTTCACTTTGGGTTGGGCTCCACAGCTATGCAGTTCTTTGGTCAGCTCTCTTAAACCGGCATCAAGAAGGGGATTGTTTTTTACCCCGTTGGCTTTGTAGTCACCGTAAGGAGAGCGCGGCCGTGCATCTGGTTTTGCAAAAAGGATAATAGGAAGCATGCCTGCGGACTGTTCTGGAATAAAGCTGGGTTTTTTTTTTTTTTTTAAATGTTTTCCTACACCCAGCTGAAACTTATTTTCAAAGTGTAAACCTGTAGCAGCAAATTTGGCCCACTGAAATATCGCTGACCCCAGAATAATGTGCGGATACCCAAACTGTTATGACAGCTTTTAAACAGAACCCCTTTCTGGAAAGATGTCGCGATAGTTTAAGCTTCAGGAAACAAGAATCTCCCTCCGCACCCCCGTGTGGGAAGCCCTGCGGCGGGTTCCTGAAATCACGCCCATGTGCGCACAGCATACGGTAGATAGTGTGTGTAACAAGGGACCGGGTGGGAAAAATGGCTGACGTCCTTGATTTTGCATTACTCCCACGCAGTCTTTTCCCCTGTTCATTACTCTCTTTATCAGCACATTTTGGTCACGAAACAAGTTTTAAAGTACACCGAACTTGAGATAAGATTAGCTTTGTCTTGTACCCTATTAATTAAAAAAAAACCCTAAATGCTAATGTCATTAATGAAAAATGAATAGCATTTTCACAAAGCTGGCAGATGACACCACTTCCGCAGCGTTCTTTGTGAAAGGAAGAATTGTTCTTTGTGTGTGTTCCAACAATGACTGTATACTTGGTTATAAATGCAAGGAGGTTCAAGGAAGGAGATAGCATCTTGAGGAAATTGATCCATAGCCTGGAACTTTTGCCGAGTTTTTTCTGTCTTCCTGAACACAAGTTTAGAAAAAAAAATGGAAGAGGCTCCTCAGAGAGGAGCAGAAGAAGATGTTGCAGTGACGGTGAGAGCGTGTCGCGAGCTCACCGTGCGACAAACGGTGCTTAACGGTCACGCCCGCTCCCTCGGAACCCACCGTCGGGCCTGAAATTGGAAAAGCAAACAAAGGAATGTGCTGCTGTGTGATACGACGAGGGACGGGAATTAATTCAACACGGAGGCACATCAGAAATACAGCGCGCCGCACCAAATAGCCTAATACATCATGTTGGCAATGGAATTATGGTCAGGATTGATCAGGAGAGCCATCTGACCCATAGGGGCTCGGCGGAGAAAGGGCGCTTCTCATTCCTTCCTGCAGCCAAGTCTTAAATATCCTCATCAGGGACACTTATTCTTTATAGTGGGGCACTTATTCAGCCAAAGTCCATCTCGGTAACCCATAAAAAATAAAAAAAAATAAAACTCCTCCCAGGGCTTGCCGTTTCGTACGTCATTTTCCTTGAACAAGATAAATAAACGTGCTGTGCGAAATGGCACTTTTTTTTGTTTAAAATATATTGTTTTTTTCTATTCTATTTTTTCTATTCCGAAGGCCAAGCAGTCATTTAAAAAATTCCCATTTTTTCTTAATGCCCAATAATGGGATATAACATAGGAGTCGAAGAACCAACATGTTTGAATTAAGACAGAACTCTGGAAGGTGACTGGCTCTCACATCCGGACTCATAAACACAGAAATACAGGCTGCCAACTGACAGGAAAGAACATTTTCAGACACATTTTCAACTTATTTTGGCATACAAAGAGGGGCTTTTTTGACTATATCATCCTTTTCTTATTTTCAGTGTGTGGCATATTATTTTAGGAATGGATATGTTTGCATTTCTCTCGCCGGACAGAATTATGCTGTTAACTTTGGCTTTTCTTTCAACAGAAGATGGCCCTCTTATGGAAGGCAGTCATGTAGTCTGTGTTATACTTTATATTTTTACATTTTGACCCCCACAAGTGATAGCAGCATCCGTGTTCAAATTAAATGTACTCACGGAGTGCCTGCTTTCTTTGGATTTGATTCTCCTTGCTTTACATCCAAAAACAACCTTTTGGCTCTTAAAAGCTGAGTATGTCCTAAATTACAATCTGTATATTAGCTGTTTATATGCTCTTTATACCGTGGCATCAGTATATACTAGCAAGTTGGGCTTTCACTCTGGATGTTTTCTGAGTAGCTCTGAGAATTGTTTGGATAATATACATAGTAAGGGTATCACAAGACCCAGGCTAAGGGCGCTGAACTCTAGAATGTTTTTCCAAAATGACTTTTTTTTATGAGCGCCACATCAGATTTTGTTGTAAACTGAGGCCAACTAACACCCCTCCCTTCACTTTGACAGTAAATGTAAAATTTAAGGCTAGATACCTCCCTCTACCAACAACAGAAACACAAAGTCGTAGGGTAAATTGAAGCGGACCTCCTGGTGCACAGTCCGCAGTGCTTTTCCATCCTCCCCCTCTGGGCCGAGCCCCAGATGTCTTCAGCTCAGAGCAGCGTCTCTGGTTGTATATGTTAGCGAACTTGGTGGAATACTGGTTAAGGGCCTCGGCTTGTTAGCAAAAGAGTTCAGATATATTTACCAAGACCTCAACTGCACATTTTTTAGCGCAGATAACTTCTCTGAATATCTGAGTGCATCCACACTCGAAGGGTCACACAGTAGGCTGTGTGCAGAAATGAACAATAATGTTAATAATAGCATATATATTAGCAAACATGCCAAATCCCAGAAGAACATTTTGACCCTACTGTTGTTTATTTAGTTTTGCCAGAAATAATTTTAGCTTGAAATGTAACATTTTAGAGTAGCAATTTAGGGTAAGCCAGGTTCAGACAAAGTTAGCTCTTTAACCAATGTAATGTAACCAATGCGAATGTAGAGCGATTACTAGAAGTCACGCGTGCTGTTAGCGCTCATGTGTTCTCCTCATGCCTACCCACCCCTCACAGCTGCATCTAGCCATCAGCAAGACGAGTGTCAAGCTGGTCATCGACTGCAAGGTGGTGGCAGAGAAGCCGGTCGTCACGGCAGGGAACATCACAACGGATGGCGTGGAGGTGCTGGGGAGGATGGTGCGATCGCGTGGAGCGAGGGACAACTCCGCCCCGGTGAGTGTCCCCCAGATCCGGTCCTGTGTCGATGGTGGGGGGCAGGGGCACATCCTTAACACCTCTCCTTCGTGAGCCTCAAACAAAATGTTCCCTGTGCCCAAGAGAAGGGTGGACGGCCCTCGCTCAGCTTAAATGTCACAGCAGGAAATGATATACAGAAGGGTCTTGGTGGAGAGTCTAATAACAAGTATGATGGATTTTCTGTACCTTCTCCAAGAAGAGAATGCACTTTTCAGAAGAAGGAAATACCTATTTGTGATTTCTGAATCTGGAAATTCTTGGGCTTCCATCACACTGAGAATATTTAATGAAAAAAAAGAGGAATACTTAATAGATAAAAAAAAATAGAAGTTTTTAACATTTGGTTTTCCTAGTAATTTACTGCACCCTCTGGGCATCTTGCGGGTCTTTTATTTCCGTCTGCTCCATAGTTGGGTTTTATTTCGCACTGCAGTAACATGGTGAGCTCATGGAAATAGTTCAATGGGCCCAATTTCTCAGTCACATTATTCAAAAATCGAGCATAAAGTGAGTAAATCTAAATGACCAATTTCAGTGTTCCGGCGCTAAATCGTTGTTCAATGTCTGTACTTTGCAGGAACTCGGATGGTGAATTAATTTATTCAGAAGGTGATACCCATTTAATTTGAGCAATGCAAATCCATATCTTATAGACCTGTACAAATAGGTTGTTTTATACAATTGCGTGAATGAAATTGAAATAACACCCCGTTGCTCTTCATAGTCAGAGTAATTTTCCATCTTGCCGTTTGTACCATATTTGTCTATTATTATATGCTTTCCGGTTTCGATGTTATTGGGATCAGCCGTGCTTCTGCGTGCGTTGACAGACTTTGGTGTGGTTTGTGTTTTTTTTTTTTTGTTTTTTTCATCCTCAGTTCCAGCTTCAGATGTTTGACATTGTTTGCAGCACCTCCTGGCCCAGCATGGACAAGTGCTGTGAACTCCCAGGCCTGGTAAGAACAAAATCGGCTCCAGGCAGACGACCCGGTGCGATTTGCAGCCTCGTGTAACCCGTCATCGCACATCTGTCCACATGTCTGGCAGCAACTGGAGGTGCAGAAGTGAATGGCTCAACATAGGGGGAGGGACACATTAACTGTTCCTGTTTACTAAACAAAACACACATCTCGCCTCATCTCAGACAGCTGTCAACCAGTCGGCCTGATGCCTTTTTCTCATTCAAGCGAGGAGATATCCTGTTACTCACACTTCTTGAAAAAAACCGAAAAGCTGATTAAAAGTTTAATAATGTTTTGGTTTGACTCCTGTCCGCGGAATGAAATGTATTTTGAAAGTTCTCGTCTGTGCTGAAATGGAGAATGCAGTTCTTTCAAAGTTGAAGATGTTGGTTCTCAGTCAGGTGCTTCTGTTCCAACATCAGTTGCAGTGGTAACAGCAAGGTTTCGCAGCAGACAGGGAGGACAAAGTCAGTGGGCTGAATGTGTACACAAGCAAGAAGTGGTTTCCAGTTTCAAAACATGAAGAAGTCTGCGTGGGCTTCACACTGTGTGTTATAGTCTTTGAAATGAACCCCTCGTGTTCTTTAGAGAGAAACAACATTTGATGCTTTGTGAATCTGAAGACAATTTTAAGAGTGCAGGCTGAACACAGCAAATCCATGATTTTGTACCATCCAGAGCCCACGTCCACTTGAATGTAAACTGTTGTGGAAATATGAAAATTTATTGGAACATGTTGCCGGTTCTAAAGCAGGTGTAACTGATTCGCCCTTTAACTTGGGAATTTTTTCCCGCTGGAATTTACTTGACACATCTCTCAAATCTGGCAAAAAAGTAGTGATTTAGGGAAGAGTATGCAGAGGTACGCAAGATGTCTCGCCCAGGCGAGTGTTGGAAACCCAGTCCTCCAGAAAGAGGTACTTGAGGGTGCTGAATAAAACCTACCGGACTGGGAAACCCACCAGGACCAGGGTGTGACACTGAATCCTCTAGAAAGGGGTAATTTAGGGCAGCGTGTTAAACTGGCTAGACTGGGGGTCAGTCCAGACAATTCAGTGTGGTGTTTAAAGCCCACTAGATTTGGTGTGTTTCCAAGACCTAGGTTAGGTACCCATTTATCTAGACAAAGGCAATTTAGGGTTGTGTGTGTTAAACCAGACTTGGTGACCTCCCAGAATCAGGGCTAGAGATCGAGTTGTACAAAAAAAAAGAGAACTGAGACAAGCGTGTAGAAAAAGCTGGACCAGGTTCCTGCTTCGCAGAGGATAGTTCTCAGTTTTCATGTGTCTAAAGGTTCATTAGTGTGGTCTGTTTTCCAGAGGGTGGAAGCTGACTGCCCAGCCATGCCTCATGCATGCACCTGCTCCCAAGACAGCAAAGGTCCTCCTGGACCCTCAGGACCCCCGGTGAGGTTCCATCTCTGTTTTCCCGCCAGCTCCCCTTCCCCTTTATCCCCTTTAGGTGTGTCGGCTGAGTTCTGCTCACTAATCTTATTATAGTCTTGCCAACCAAGACGTATGTTTATGTTAAACATTCATTTGGAGAGCAAGAGCTTGTTATGTTTTTTTTTTTTTTTTTTGATCTGCCTCCAAGCTTATATAGCAGACATCATGCTGAAGAAAGTGATGGACTGGCACTTTGGAATTACGTAGAACTTGATATGTCACTCCAAACAAATGAGCTCATTTGGAAGGTGCCATTGAGTGTACGGAGAGTGAAATGGCTTTCTGGGCTACTGAAAAATATTCCGCATAAACATGTTGATGTTTGAAATCGTAATCACGCTGATGCTCATTTGTCAAGGCAAATTTGTCTGCTCCGCCCCGCGGAGCCACGTACGTTTCCACATCCACACCACTGTTTACCACCGAAGTCTGCTCTTCTTTCAAACATCAGTTTTGCAGACCTGTTCTGAGTTTGTACTGCCGATTTTTTTTATTTACGTCAGGGTAAATTTCAGCCCTTGCCGCTGAAGTGCAGTGCCTCATTGTGTTTAACCTTTCTACTCTAACAAGCCATTAATTCACATGCTGCTGAATGCAAACCATCATTGTCAGCCAGCGTTTTGGTGAAAGGCTGCACTGTATTACTTTCACGTGAACTGGAACAGATCGCTCACGGGTGGAATGGGTTTTATTCGTTTTGACTCGGTTGTGAAGAAAACGAATTGCATGTCCTGTCACTCACCCACACTCCTGCAGCCGGGGGTCTTAGGTGTGACTTGCCAGTATCCGGTGTCATGCCAAAGGGTAGTTACAAAATACGAAGATCGCAGTCGGCCATCTCTGTTTGAGCCGGTAGGATGGAGCTGCTGGTAGCCATAACAAGGGGAGGGGAGCTAAAGATACTTTGCTCTGGTTTACTGAGGTTCATTTCACATCGTCATTTCTTTTGAAGTTGCTTGACATCAAATCCAGTCCTGGACTCACCACTGTGCAGGTTTTATGATCAGTACTGGAGTTCAATTAAAAGCTGATAGAATCTGATATGTCTTCTGAACATTAGTCAGTAAGGGCTGTAGGTGGTAAGGTTTCCTTCTCTTTTATTGTTTTTTGAGGATGCTCCATTGCAGTTGGATTTGATTTGGATTTTGCAAATATGTGAAAAGTATGGAGCCACAGCTAACAGTGACCACTGCAGTATTGACTGGAGGTATTTTCCTCTGAATTTCAGGGCAGTCCCGGTGTCCGGGGCGCGAGAGGAAATCGTGGGGAACCAGGCCATGTGGTAAAGTATAATGATCCTGACTCACATTGCTTACCCAATGTCGGGTTCAGTTGGTGGGGCCCACCCAGGACTTTGAACCCATAGAACGTGTTGAATTACAAGTCAAACTTGAAATCAGTGCTTGAATAAAGAAGAGAAATTTGTAAATAACGACAAGTGAACATTTGATTTTATTTCTTTTGGAATATATGAACTGAAAAGTTCTGCCATCGGGCTCAACACTAATGTGGGTGTCCACGAGACTTCCCGGAGGCGTCCAGCACACACTGCGGCTGATTTGAATTCAGTGTCTGCTTAGCCAGCTTTATTTTCTCTTGCACTCTTCCAAGGATCCATTGCTTGCTGTTGCAAAACAGCAACAGATGTGCTACATTGCGCGTGGAATATCTCAGCGCTGCCCGGATGAAGCTGTTCTTGTCAGGACAGTATAATTTCAGCCATGAGCCGCGTGCCATGTTTGTGGAATAAGTCCGCTTAAGTGGGCGTCTTCCCGTGTAGAATCCCTCAGTAATGATCGCCTAGGATTCACACGGGGTTCCCATGTGACGCTTTATGTTCTCCTAAAATCGGACAGCTTCAGGCTGAAGAGATGAAAGGCAGCGAGTGCTGCTGTGTTCATTCTGCTGTGCAAACATGTCAATAACTTCTGTGACACCTCTGAGACTCACAAAATGTGTAAAAAGGTTAGGAGGACTCAGCGACCCCCCCCCCTCCCATTTTGTTCCTGTGACAGGGTCCTCAAGGTCCTCTTGGCAAAATGGGTGCTCCCGGACCACAGGGTCCCCCTGGACCTCAGGGGCCAGGCGGACTATCCGTTCAGGGTCCACCGGTGAGTCATATGTCCATTCACACACATCTTAATCATATAAAAAAATACTCCTACTCCTAAAATCATTCAGCCAGTGTTTCAGCCTGTCACATCATTGTTTGCCACTTTAGACAGGATAAGTAAGGATTTGTGTGTGAAAGACTGGCAAATTATGCTTTCATACTGCAGCACATTTTTATGTTTCTGCATTTAAGCGCTGCCATTTGTACCCACTGGTATGCAGCTCCAGTTAAAAGTCAGCTTCCTGCAGGACATATTGTTAATACTGGCAGGTCGTCTCACATCTTGAATAGAGTTTAAATGGCCAGTGAGTGTTTTTCAGAATCGAAAAGAAGAGTCATTGCATTAACCGTTAATATTCCTTAATCTTTTTTTTTTCGTTTTAAGAAACCTATGAATGCAGCATGCTGTGAACATTTTCGTCAAGGGTGAAACGCGGTCTTACGTTTTTGGTTCATGCAAACTGGGAGTGAACCACCCTCGCTCTCAAGGGCTGCGGTGCAGCAGGTTTTAGAGAATATGTTTTAATTCGTGCCTTATTTACATCTGAAACGTTAAGTGAGGTGACTTAGTCTCCATACAATTACCTTAATAAAGGAATTTAGAGTTTAAAGTGAAGCAAAACCCATCATATGATAAAGCCCACGAGGACCGGGGGTTTTGTGAAGACTTGTCTGTTTCCTGACAATCGATGTTTAAATGCAGCCTTATGGCAATTGTGTTAGACCCAATCCATGGAAAGAAGGGCTATAAGATGGTTTTTGTTCCGATTAATCGAATTTCTTTAACTGGTCCAGTTAATACATTATATCAGGGCATTTTTTTAATTCTTCTTAAATATTCCCCTGGTGTTTATTGTATTTCTCTTGCAATTTAAAATGAAAAAAAAATCCATTCTAACTCACTTAGATGGCGATTGTGCACTTATTGTAGCTAATGATGCATAAATCCAAACCGCTCACGCAGAGAGTTTGAAACCCACTACATTATATAGCGGAGGTACAGTATGAAATGTTACAGTTATGTGCAGCAAATACACAAAAAGCAAATGCACTTTCTAGAAAGAGTTATTTTTACAGAATGTGCCACGTGCCTTTGAGCTGAGGTAGACAAAGATGGATGGAAGCCCAATCTGCTCTTTTTCTTTCAGGGTGATCTGGGGGAGAAGGGGGAAAAGGGAGATCCTGGACAGCAGGGCCCACAGGTAGAGCAGATCCCGTCGTCCTTCTCTGCATGCCTGAAGATGTACCTCTCTGAAAATTCAGCCCCCAGCGAGCCTCCACATAGGGCACGTCACCGCGTCGTGATGGTGTGGACTTTGCTGGTGGCGACAGCGAGGGAAGCTCTTTATTAACGCTGTCACGTCTCGCATTAGCTCGACTTTCCGGCGAGCAGGGTAACATTGCGCAGAAAATATAATTAAGAGCGTGTCGTGTTCGCCAGTCACACCCCAGCGTGGTAGCTGGGTAATGAGAATGGCCGCGGCCCGCGGAAAGTGCCGGAGATAAGAGGCATCGTGGTGACAGAGGTGTCTCTCGCACAGTGTCTTCTACACGCCCTGCCAGAGGGATAGGTCCTCGCTCGCCGATCGCTTCTTAATGAAATCACTCACACGTAAAACCCGTAATGAAGCCCAGCCAGTATTAATTACTGAATCTGACCAAAAAAAAAGTTTAAAAAATCAAGTAATTATCGCCACGCCACGTGGAAAGCGGTTAACACTGGCTGTTGTTTACTAATAAGCCTGAATGGAGGATCTCAGTTTTCCAATCCTGCTCCTCCGTGGCAGGAGAATAAAGGCGGGTATGGGAAGTGATGCAAACTCACGCCGCTCAGCCTCGCAGCTGCTCGGCTGCACTGTTATCCTTTCGTTGGACCTTCTGGTCGCCAAGGCCCCTGCCTTATTCACAGACAGCCAGGTAGAGTCTTCCTCAGGCAGGGTAAATGTGTCGTGAGGCTGGTCCGGGTAAATTATTCACAAACACGGAACAGCCTCCATTTATCACGGGCATGATAACACTGATAGAGCAGCCACTGCTGTGCACCAGCAATGGAAAAATCAATTAAAAAATGATTTTGGAGTACCAGGTGTTAACACGGGGTGTCATCATTCATAGCCAAAACGGAACGTTTCCCCGCAACCCGGAGAAAAACACAGTATCTGATGTAAAGAGTTGCACATGCTCCGTTCAGCAACAATGTTCTTCTCCTTTTCAAAGTCGAGACAGATTTTTGATTTCGTGTAGTAATGTAATTTATGCTAAGGTGGTTCAGGGTTTAAAAAACATCTCCTAATGATTTCGTGCTTCAGTGGCTCTGTGGCAGTTATGGTCCACACTTTCCACAGTAAATTGACGCTCTGATCCAGGTCTGGGCAGCTCCACTGTTTGGTTTTCCGGTAACATTGGGATCAGGACATCTCCTACCACATACCCCAAAGAAGATGCGAAAGGACAAGCTGCCTTGTCAGCGCCTACACACACATACATGCACACACACTTGGACTGCATCCACAGCAGCATAAATATGTTCATGAAGACGTTTGGAGGGAAATCGGATATGCTGGCTTTTCGCAGTACCGTCCATAACTGCTGGGTAACGCTGTGTGCATGTGGTTTGTCTTGGCACCGACACTACCTTTGAGCTTGGTAAAGTACGACACAGTTCGGTGCGGCTGTGTGATTTCGGAAGCGTCGTGGAAGCAGTTTTAGTACACGGTACATTTAAGAAGACCCCGATGCTGAACCTGCGCTCTCTATCTCAGCATTAAGTCTCAGTACAATCAGACAAACCCATCAGTTAGATTCACACCTTTCAAAGACAGCATCACCTTGGAGACACCATTGGTCCGCCAACCTTTCAGCAGCTCAAAATTCAACCTACGAACAGTGCGTGTGCCACAGAATGCAAGCAGAACAGCTGCAGAACAGCGGTCAACAGTGAAAAAACATGTGGACGCTCAATTTAAATGTAGTTAACTCAGATTTCTCCTGCAGACGTACTGACAGCTCCTCAAGAGATATTTCTCAGTCTCCGGGGTGATTTATCTCTACGGTGGCTGCAGTTTGGCTGGAGAAAATGTGAATGGCTTGCCAATGGGATTGGGAGATGGAGGGAGGAACGTGTGTTGGTATTTCAGAACCTTTGAGCTACTGGCACAGGATGAACCTTGCCGGATAAGTCCGCTACCTTACTGTCCAGCCCTGCCATCAAGACCTGAGCAACATGGTTACAAGGTCACATGAATGTTTTGATGAAGAGAGGCATGCTTGGTATCTTAATTTGTTTTGTTAAACTTGTCGGACTTTTAAGTTACTTCATCACCTTTGTTGCTTGTTGCTTAGCATCGTGAATCTAGCGAAAGAGTCTAAAAAAATGATAGAACGGAGGAGAGGGTGCATGATGAATGGTAATATGCTCACATCATTTTGCAGCAGGTAGCATAGTGGTGAGCACTTTTGCAGAGTTTGTATCTCTCTTTCTGCTGTTGTACTCTAGAGCAAGGTACTTTCCCAAAATTATTCCAGTAAAAACAACCCAGCTGTGGAGTAAGTCAGTGTGAGCAGATTGATGCTAGAAGTTGCTTTGGAGAAAAATAATAACCGCGAGTGATCTGTTTTTTTAGGGTGTCCCAGGATCCTCTGGGGCACCGGGACGGGACGGCTCTACCGGACACAGGGTAAGTGTTCCTTTCCATTCACTGGCCCAAGCGAGGCAAATGACAGCAAAGCTCAGAGCTGGACAAAGTGGTCCAGAAGGACCCCAGAGGGAGTGGGAGAGAAGTTCAAGCTTATGTTTGGTTCGAGGCATGAGATCATTGAGTCTCGCTGCTCTGTTTATTGTCCATGAAGTCTTCTGCCAAAAGCCTTGCTGTTGTTTGGAATCTGTTGCCTTGTTTTTTCCCTGTTATCCATGACATTACGTACCATTGTCCATTGCCATGTCTCCCGTTCTCACAATTCTCAATTAGAAATGGTAGCTGATGCAAACCGGTTTTGAATTTAAAGCACCAGTAAAAAGTTTGAGTACATGTGGGCAGCCTGGGTAACATTTGTACAAGACAAACTGGGCAGAAGAGTGAAATTAAAGCAGGCGACACATGGCTAACAGCTCTGGGAATTCCTGCAGAAGAGCTGGGAAGACATGGAGTCGGCACATTCCCTCATCAAGCTTGTTAACCAAATGACTCATAAAAGCAAATCTACTTTCCAGCAAGTCTGCTCACACATTTCACTGGTACTGTTGAAATATACTTTGGATAATAAGAAACGGGTAGTTTCTTTCCATTTTTTTTTGCCTTGCAGAAGGATTTCCACTTTGTTTAAGACTTCCAGTGTGGACACCAGGATTTGTCAGTTTCTGACGTGGGTTTGACAGACCAAATGCCTCACTGTGTGAGAGACAGCTTTCAGCAGTAGGAGATTACTGTCTGAAACAGTTTTTCTTGAAGTAGAAAAACACTGACGATAACATCGTCTGCTTTCTGCCCCGTAACGTCATTATCTGAGGATGATGGAGAACCTCAAAGTCTAACTCGGAGATGGATTATGTTCTCCACGTCGCAGTGTACGGACATCAGTGCGGAGGACTGTCGGAGACGCTGGCTGACTGTGAGAGAGGACTTGATTTTGCATAAGAAAGGCAGTGATCCAAACTTCTGATCTGCACCCTTGTAGGACCCGGCGTGGCTCCGTGGCTGTTTATCATACATTACGAACGCAATGCTTAATGACACTGGAAACAAAGACACCCTGCATCTCCCATCTAATTTATCCAGTGACAGGTTTCTTAAATAGTTTGGGCACGGACCCTCAGGCAGAAATGCCAACAGTAATGAATATATTTAATGTGGAAATTACAGATAAAAGCAAGCTGTCTGTAAGAGTCATTCATTATTCTTTTAAGCAGAAAAATGTGGGGGAAAAAATGTAATTTTTCTCCTAAATACAGACAGACAGAGAAAAATGCTGCGTATTATTAATTTGGATTTCAACTGGCATTGAGCGATTAGAAACCTTACAAGTTGATCGTGATGTAAAATAAAGCAATTGTTCAATGTATTTGTTGAATATTTAGTGGATGTAACTTTGACACGTGTATACATTTGAACGTTTTACTCATTAAATTACTGGCTAATGTTGCAGCCCTGAGCTATTGCCCCTACTAGCCGCCGGTTGAGCTGATACTGAACATATCTGATTCATTAACCACAAAGCTGTGTAAGTCCACTTTGTACGCGCATAGATTTGTTATCGTGGACAAGATTTAGAAGATTATAAATCACACTGCAGCAGACCTTTCAGTTTTTGCTGGAATTTGTTCAGAGAGTTATTTCAAGCTACAATAAAAGTTGGAAAGTGAACAAGTCTGGGAGTTTAGCGTAGTGAAACCTGGGTGTGAGCTGTGATGCTTGTCTCGCAGCTTGGCAGGGCGTCTTCATCTGCAGACCCACGAAGGCCCCAGAAATCTGCAGCTTCAGGCCAGACCCATCACTGGGGGAGCAGGGAAACGATCCCTCGTGGGTTTGTCAGCAAGCTGGGGATGGGAGGTGTTTTGGGGAGTGGCTTCCTGCCGGCTCCCGACAGCGTGGGCCACGTCATTCGGGACTGCACCATGGCAGTGTTGACAACGGTCAGACACCACAACAAAGCAGAAAAAAATGCTGGCTCCTGATGTATTCACTCAGAAGTAAAATTAAATTTCCGTGCTCTCAAGATCTGTGGTGTAAGGCCTGGGGAAAATCAGACTCCTATCACGTGGTTTGCAAGAAAAGGGAGCCGGTGCGGAATTAGCACGCTGTTCTGCTGGTTGCAGGCGCTGACAAGCTGTGCGGGAACATGCCGTGGGCCGTGTTTATTTGCCGATCCCGGACTCTGAGAACAAACAGACGCCTTGGACGATGCTCGCTATAAGGACCTCATTTGCTTCCGGGGGGGCGGGGGGTTTTGTTTCACAAGGACCTTTGATTATGTGCTACTGTTTACTCTGACTGTTAGCCAACTTGTATTTATCAAAGTAATGCCCAGATTTCTTTTTCCCCTTGCTTAATTTAGTCTTCATGGGAGCCCAAACAGGTCTAGTATTCTCTCAAATGAAGTCATCAGCTTGATCTTCCCTTACCTGCCACATGCCTCTACCTTCCAGGCTCATACCTGTTTTCTTAATTTGCTCATCTGGCTGTTACGGCCTCTGTGGCTGCTGCAAACCATTTTTTTCACACCACATGGACGATGAGCTTTGGACAAGTCCTGTAGATTGATTATTGTTGTCTAGTTAAATACATTAACTGCAGGAAGCCAGTGCTCATCTGAGAATTGAAGACGCCAACAGCAAGGGGTCAGCCAAGAGGAATAGTTCCATCTGCCAACATCGAGAAGCGCTTGTACCGTCTCACCACTGCGGTGTCCATGTCGCGCTGACTTGCTTGTCAAACTGCTTCATGCCGCAGCCACGATTCAATTCTTCACACCATATAACCTTCATCACCGGGGAATGTAACAGTGATAGTCATATTTTCATCAAAGCGCTGCTTCTTTTTCCGCATTTGTGATGTGCGATTTTGAGTTCCTTACATTGAAGTTTGGAAGCCCGTTTTGTAGCCCATGTTTCTGTTTAGGTCACCAGACCTTTTCTGTATTTCTGCCCACAAGGGACTGCCTGGAAAAGATGGACCCCAAGGACAGCAGGGCCCTCCAGGACCAGTTGTAAGTTTACCCGCAGCTGCTCGCTCTGTCTTTCATAATGACCACAGCAAAGACGACATTGGGAGTTGATCACTTAATCTGTCACAGGCCCTGATAAACACAGGCTCCTGGCTCCCTCATATCTCTCCAGAAGACGTTTTCATTTGCTTTCTAAGTGCGAATATTGAATGTCTTCCACGGCGCTGACTGGTTCCTGGCCCCCGACTCTGCCGGGATCATTAAATTGGAGCGGTTGCGTGGTGACAAGCAGAGGTGTGATTTGTGAGTTGTGCTCCGTGTAGGAACCGGCATCACCTGACCTCTCGTGTCTCCTCATGTCAACAGGGCTCCCCAGGGGCGCCTGGGACCCCTGGGACAAGTGGACCCCCAGGGTCACTGGGCGACCAGGGACCGCCTGTAAGTATGTTGCGTTTCCTCTTATGCAACCCCCTTATAGTCCTCATCTCATCTTCATCACATGGAGAAAAACCTTCTGGTAATTTTTTAATAATTGCCCAAATATAGTTCAAATATAGTTCTTAGTTCAAATGACTACGTTCATTTAATCTTCTCTCTAATAGTCATTAGAATCTGAGAACATAAACTCATTTTTTTAGCAAATGCAAGAACGTGTTGGAGTTTTGTTGTGTTTTCCTTCAACACAGACCTATAGTGCGGAATGAGACGCAGCAAGATGCCTTTGCAAAGGCCTTTGGAAGAAGTCGATGTTCGTCCATAATTGAAATGGATTCTTTTCCGTTCAGCACAGTGATAGTTTTGTTGACATTGTGTCCTTGACGGTTTATGCTGCCCAGTGATAAGCATAGCGGTTCCACTTGACTGAGCTCGCTGTCTTGGACCACCCAGGTGGGGTGACGAGAATTACAAACAAGTGGGTTGCGACCTCGGTCGCCAGGGCTGGTGTATCACAACTCCCTTCTGTTTTGGGGGAATGGGGGGTGGCGGTGGACTGCGTTCCTTTTAAGCTTCTGAATGCGGTATGTCGGTTAGGGCAGGACATCATTTTCATTGCCCTAAAACAAGAAATGATCGCGACTTTCTTTAGAGGACTGGAAACACTGAGTCCTAACATGACACCTTTTCCTTAAAGGACTGTAAAGTGACCATGACACTCTCACCTTAGAACTGGTACCACTGGCCCACAACATTATACTCTTTCCTTAGGGAACTGACTGACACTGACTACCAGAATTATAGGCCATCCTTAGTGGACTGATATCACTGACCCCCAAAAGGACACCCTTTTCTTAGAGGACTGGTACCACTGTCCCCCAGTATTACATCACGCCCTTGTATGAGCACCCTTTCTGTCCTCTATTTCCTAAAGGAAACACTGTAAATATATAAAAAGTTTCCCCACATCTGAGCACCGAACATTACGTTTTTCCCTGTCTGTGCTTAACAGAATCAGAGGAATTATGAGAAAGTGTTATCAGTAGTTTACAACCCCCCTCCCCAACTTTTCCCATTTCACTGTTTTTTACATTTTTTGTTTCAGGGTCCTCCTGGTACTAAAGGTGAAAAGGGTGAACGAGTAAGTTTGACGTTTATAGCCGCCTAATAGCAGAGTTCTGAAAGTGCTGCCAGGTATCATTTTGAACTTACTTTCAGAGAGATCAGGGATTTAAGAGGCAGGCTGACAGGTTTCCATGATAAAATTGCCAGTGGTTTCACAGCAGTGTTGTTCAGTTTATTCTCCCTGTGTGTGCATGTGTGTTATTGCCGTCAGGGCAGTTTTGCTGAACCTGTCACAGGAGCTTGTTCCTCAGTAAGAAGTAATGTGCTGGTACAGCGGAGACTTATTGTTGCTAATGAGAAGCGTGTCCAGGTTTCTGAATAGGAGTGTTAGATTTTAGTTAACCGTCTGAAGACTGTAGAAGCTACTGCTGGACCGCTGGTGTTTGTCAGGTGAGCCATGAGAGAGTTTGGCCTCAGCCCCGGTCTTGTTTGTTTCGCAGGGAGAGCTGCAGTCCCAGGCTGTGGTCCGGTCGATCGCACGGCAAGTGTGTGAGCAGCTAATTCAGAGTGAGTCTGCAGCCACACAGTGTGCCCCTTAGTTATGTGCATCTACAGGTCACTGTCTGCACGGATCTTACTTGTGGCGGTTAGTTGCCTGTCAAATGCTGTCCTGCAACAGTTTTCACAGCAACGTGAAATACAGTACTGTGCAAAAGTCTTAGGCACCTGTGGGAAAAATGCTATAAAGCGAGGATGGTTCCAAAAATAATGTTATGAATACTTATTAATCAATAAAGCTTCTAAAAAGTGCAGGAGACAAAAAAAACCTCAATCAGATCAATATTTGGGTGACCCCTTTGCCTTTAAAACACCATCAATTCTCTTATGCAAACTTGCATGCAGTTTAAGGTAGAGGTTGGTAGGTTCTTCCAAACATTTTGAGGAACTGGCCACAGTTCTTCTGCAGACTTTGACTGCCTCTACATGTCCTCCCAGACTGACTTGATCATGTTGAGATCAGGGCTCTGTGGAGACCAGACCATCTGCTGCAGGATTCCTTCTTTTTGTTGAAGATAGTTCTGTATGACTGAGGTTGGGTGTTTGAGGTCATTCTCAGGCTGCACAATGAATTTGGGACCAATGAGAAACCTCTCTGATGGTAGATAAGAATCTACATTTACTTCTCAACAGACACTGAAGTTGCATAAGTAAGACTTGCACAGTACTGTATATGATATTTAAACACAAGTTCATTACTATGTGGTCATTGCTAACTATGTAATTTCTCCAGAGATGCGCACTGCATTAAATAAATAAAACTCCTTTGTTTTTGTTCCATCGCAGTTTCTGCTGGGAATTGGTTGACAAATGGAAATAGGAGGCGTTCATTGCCTACTGTGTGAAAGCACTCTCCATCCATCCGGTAAACACTCTTTCCTCCAGGTCACATGGCGCGCTACAGCACTGTCCTCAACCAGATCCCAAGTCACTCTGTGTCAGTGCGCACCATCCAAGGACCTCCTGGTGAGCCTGGCCGGCAAGGACCTGTGGGGCCCCAGGGAGAGCAAGGCCCACCCGGCAGACCAGGATTTCCTGGGAGTAATGGGCAGAATGGCCAACCTGGGGAGAGAGGTAAAACAAGCAGCAAACAGTAAGAAGGGGGGGGGGGGCAGGGAGAGATGATTGCAGAAAAGAGAAGAAAAATGTAGGAACAGCTCAATCTCCATTCTGTATGTGGTGCGGTACTGATCTGGAGAAAAATGATCACCTACAAGCCGCAACTTATCAAATGCATGGAAAACGAAAGACTACAACACGAACCCATGATTCCCTCCACAGTGTTGCTGTGAATTTTTCAATTCCAGCTTTCACTTAATCAGTTAAGGTATCAGACAGTCAGTATGCGTAGATAAAGATTCTGGAAACTGAGCTAAGAGTAGAACTGCAGAAACTCTGATGTTGTGACCAGGAATAACAGCGGACCTTATGAAGCCCAGCGCTGAGCATCTACAGGAGAGTTCCCTGTGTCACTTCCGAAAACAAGGTGGATCGCATCCACACAAGAGCGCCTGCGAGGCTGGGCAGGGCTTATCTTTTCTTCTGCTTCGGAGCTATACACACAGACAGTGTATCAGCTATGCGTGAGACCACAAGACCCGACCTTCTCCTTATTCATCAGATAGGGCAGCGGGAAATTAAGTCTACAGATGAGATGTTCTCAGCGCAAAATGAGCACAGGCCGAACATTTCGCATCTCCTCGGCATTGTTGCCGTCAGAATTACTGTCATTTAGAGGTGTCACTCTCAAAGAGTTTCGCTGGTCTGGAGAGTGTATTATCTGTCATTTTCAGTGAGGCAAGACGAATAACAGACACAGCACGTCAAAGCAATGTTTCAGAACACTTCTCCCCAGTGTGAGAATGGGATATTAGATAATGGTTCGTGAGTTAAACACTGGTCATAAGTTGTGTTGCGTGTAATAATGAATTATGTTTGCTGAAATCTTCAAATGAGTTCATTCTCCATCTCTTTTCTTCAGCCATGTAGTGCGTTTAGGAGATCTTAAGTGCTAAAATGGAATAAATAAAATCAGTTATGCAGTGCAAGGGACTTTCTATCCAGGGTGTATCCTGCCTCGAAACTTGTTCATCTGGCATAGGCTCTGAAAAATCGCAAACCCAGGATGGTGGTTATTGATAATGGATAAATAATCTAGCATGCCTGACTATGCTCCCCCCCACTTTTCTTTCACACTATGTGGCCCAAAAGAAAAGTTTCAAAATTGTTCTTCCTCCGTAGTTCCTATTAAGGTTGAAATTCCCCAGATGTCTTTCTGTGATACTGCAGGCTTATTTGGGACTGTCACTTGGAACAAAAGAAGGTCTGGATACAGATATTTTTGCCGTGTCTCTGGACAGGTTTTCCTGGAGAAAAGGGAGAGAAGGGAATCCAAGGAGTCGGCAAGCAGGGTCCAAGAGGCCCCCAGGGACCTCCAGGTGAGACTATCATCACCCCCCAGGTGCCTTCAGAGAGGCCCTGAATACCTCTCTTGTGCACAGAGCGGCTTTTGAATGGGCCACTTTGTCTCGCCTTCAGTTTTGCATTCTCAGTTTTCTTACAATCCACACTGGGATATTCCTTACTGGGTTCTGCTGAAGAGGTACAATCTGGAAAACATAAAACACAGATTTAGACATGAAAAAAGTGATCTGTTTTTGATTTAGTTGTTTTTGGACTTGCATCTAGAATATCAAATAGATACGGAAATAATGTTTTGAATGAGAGTCATCATTTTGCATCGATTTTCACCATAATGCAGCAGCATTGATCTCACAGAATGCCAATGTGAGGCACTGTGGCTGATTGTGGTTTGATCAATATTTTTTCCTGACAAAATTCTTCTAACTATGAGATGGGGGGGGGGGACATTACCACTAACTTATTGGGCGCCCTGTGAGGCTTTACTGGCGAGAGATGAATTGCTCAGTGGAAATTGAATATGATATTTTGAGCCACTGGATATCCTGATGAGGAGAGACGGGAGCACTTTGCAATTTCATATTTCAAAATTCCATTTTCATATTAGAGCCAACCACTGGAATGGCACACCTAGGGGAAAATGTAGTAAAAACCACTCGAGGCTGCAGCCCTGATGATTGGCTGAAGTTTTTACAAGTAAACTGAAGAAGTAGAATGAGAAGGAGGTGACCTTGGAAGAGTGCTGCCTCCTTGTGGCAGGAGGTCACCATGCCATATCCTTAAGGAGGGAGAAGTAGGGTGGGGGCCAAGCCACGCAAACCCTGAACCCTGCAGACACCCCCCTCCTACAACAAAAGACTGTGCTCTGGTAATTAAAAAATAAATAAGTTGAACATAATTCCATTTAGGTTCTGCACATGTGCTGTAGCACTAAAATCATTCAATGTTTGCATAGCACAGGGCTGTATCCATGGCGATTTACATTTCCTATTAATATAGTTTGATATTTGCCAAAGCGGCAGCCCTTAATTTCCTTTTCTGAAGCAGAGTCCACCGGGAACCGTGGCTGGTGTATACTGGGGCCTAAGCACATGAGCTTTAGCAAGCATGGTATTAATCAGAACTGTCAAAAATATGAATTCCTTGCAGAAAACAGACTGAATAGGCACCTGTTTGCAGATGGGAAAACAATAAACTTGTTTTTGTAGCTTGAATAGTCAGGATACTGGCAAATTGAAACTGAAAAGGTCTCTAAAAACAAAGCAGTTACTTTGCTGTATGAATAGCAGCTAAATGTCCAGCCAGAAATGGTTATGGATCACTCTGGATGAGGAATATTTGATATGCAAAGAAAAATGAATGCAGATCAGCCTGAGTGAGTTTGCCTGCTCATTTTGCTAATGTTCCCACCCTTTGCTCAGGTCCTCCAGGTGAAGGGCGAACAGGCAGCCAAGGACCGATGGGTAGACCTGGAAACCCTGGTACTCCCGGTCGGCCGGGACCTCCAGGCACCACTGGTTCTGCCGGCCCACCCGGGTACTGTGACCCAAACTCCTGTCTTGGCTACAGTATTGGCGGTAAGTGTCTCTCGCTTTGACCCCACTGAATGTCTGAGTGCTGATGTCACGGAGGAGGGAAGTCCAGTAGCGACTTGTGGAAATGTTTGATGTGGCATTTCATTGGTGTTCACCTTAACCTTCAGTTGTACACTAGTGCAAATGAAGTGATGAAATTTACACAAGGCGTCCACTCCGACAAAGATATTTTAGATATCTTCTGGCACAACGGTCTCGCGTACGTCAGTACCATGGTACATCTGGGCTTTCCAGGGTATTCTGATGTGCATTATTAGAGTTACGTTGGAGTAAACAACAGGAGGTATTATAAAAAAGTCAAAGTTTTATTTTCCCACGCATTCATTGTTTTATGTGCTCAACTTGAATTAAGTGTTTAATCCAGATCACTGTCTTATAAAAAGTCCTTTCCCAGGCCTGTCAAGCTAGGGAAAACAGCCGTAATTGTACACATAAAACTCTAAAACCATTTTATTGCTATCGCATTTTATGATGAAATGTAGAGCTCCATGAGAAAGCCCAGCGGGCAACAATGACAGACAGCAGCCAAGAAGCCCCTGGTACCCCTTCCTGTCTCGTGACCCACAAGACAGTTTAACCAGCCAGTTCTGTTCAAAAGGACTTTTTATAAAATGCTTCTGTCGTGACTGCACGTGAAAATAGTCATTGTCGAGGTACAGACAACAATTCTGAAGCATTTTAACAGTGCAGATGCTTTTTAATTTAATGTCACACCTGTAGGACACTAAGATTCTGACCAAAATGTGGTATAACTGCTATTTGGGCAGCACATTAATAGAATAACACTTTGAAGCATTAATGTCAGTATAGGTATTATTACTTTGTGAAATGTCGTCTCTGTATCGTCTGTTCTGTAAGACACCAGATTCGCATAATTGAAAGGTGTTACCGAGCCGATGGATATTAAACTAGTTGATTTTCTTTACATGCAAAGATCCTTCTGCTCAGCTCAGCATTTCCTCTCAATTAGATTTGGATTCCTAATTTTATATTCATCAGCAAAATGTAACTGCTATTGGTTTGCCTGAAACCGATACTAGATATGGACACTAACAATAATGTTCGTGTGTGTTCAGTATGTTTCAGTTAGCGTATTATACATCACTATTTATTTTGCAAGGGAAATGCTGCAAAGTTGCAGTCTGTGGTCCTTTGAGAAGGAAAAATAACAAGCAGTTACAGTTTGCATGAAGTGGTATTTGTAAGAATATGTATCCAGATGTGCGTTCTAACCTTTGCCTGTTGTGCAAAGGTTAAAGAGACTGCCAGGATTTGTCATTGGTCTTTATTGGCCTTTTTCGTGTTAAAAAGGGCAGTAAAGACTCAACGGAGGCCTGGAAAGGTCTGCGGTTTGTGTCACACTGAATGGCTGCAATTAGCATTAGGAGGGATTGAGCCTCCCGCTCGGTGGTCTATATGGAGCAGCATGCTGGAGTTACCTTTGCCTACTGACAAGCGGTGTGTGTCTCTCTCTTTCTGTCTGTTTTCGCCTCCTTCTCCGTTACTGGTCCTGCCCAAAGGCCAACAGCAGTATGAGAACGAGTACTGAGCAGTGTTCTCTATGCGCCGTCTGCACCCTCTGTCTCCTGATGCGCACGCACACACACACGCTCACACACATCCAAGACTTTAACTGGGGAGTTGAGCGAGGCACGTTTATTAATGGTTGTCCTGGGAGCCGCCCATCATCGCCACAGCTGACCAAGTTCTTCTTTGGCGGGCGTGGCCGGTTCTGGCCGTCCTGCCGTGTGTATAACGCTCTCACCTTTCTCTTGCCAACTTGAAATCGTGGTCCAGTGCGGCACGTCTCAGCTAATTCTTCCCACCCAACCGTTGTGGTGATTTGTCTCCTAACTCCCGTTGTCCCACAACGCTCTGTTGATGTTCTGGATACTGTTGGTGTTAGCGCTTGCTCTTGTGACTCCCTGCTGGCCCAGCATTGTCAGTAACGTGCCTTTGTCTCTCTGCTCCTCCCTGTTTGTCATGCTAACCCAATCAATGTACTTGGCGGTGATGGGTGTAAGGTGGATATGATGGTGGCCCAACTGACCAAGATGTTCCCATAGTACAATTGCCTCCCAACTCCTACCAAACCTATGATCCCACTGGCAATTATGACGAAGAGGAAGAAGAGCAGGAGGAACACCAGGGCTACATAGGCTACATGCCTCAGTACTACCAACCCAGCGGCCCTGCCCCCCAGTCCGGCTTCGAGGACACTGTCGAGATGCGGTCCCCTGGAGCCCACCGCTTCTCCAGAAGCTTGACCAGCACAAAGATGGCCGCCGGCACAGAAAGAAACCCTCGCACACCAGAGACCGGAACTCTCTAGCGGGCTTTCAAAATTTCACCGTCCTCCACACCTCCGGAGGTCCTGGACGCTGTGCTGTCAGAGAGAATTCCGAAAGTGCCTGATAATATATGTATTTTTTTGGGGGGGTGGGGGAAGGGGATTTGCTGTTGCGGAAATGAGACAAACCCGACCTTGCATACAGTAGACTTTCTTTGTGACTTTGCATGTAGACTTGGCGACTGTATGAAGGTTTTACTCTGAGTATAAATGGGTTGTGCTCTGGTTGTGGCATTTTTGTATGTTATATCATGACAAAAATTTGTACAGTTGTAGTATGACAGTTTATCATTTCCATTCCAATGCTTCTATTTCCAATAATTCTTCTATAGCCAAATCTGCTCTACAGTTACTTTGCAGTATTTTCAAAACCGCTTATTTATTTCAGACTGCCTTCCCCAGTGTAAAATTGAATGTTTTTATGGTGCCACTTAATTAATCTTACGTAACATACGGAAAATCTTTTGGAACCAAATGTATGAATTTCAGAACGATAGGCAAATACAGGAGGAAAAAAAAAATCATTGTGATGCAAGATGTTTCATTGTTTGTCACACAACCACATTTTTCCTCCTGGAAATAAGTGGGATAATTTTAATGTAGGGAAGCAGGCTATGCAGTACATTTCAACAGTAAAATAATCTCATATGCCATCTGTTGTCACAAGGATGCAGAGAAAGCGTTAGAATATGTAAGGTATGACGAAGACAACGTGGTGAAAATGTTTTCCTGCCTTTAAACTTCTTGGTGCGCATTGTGGGACCTGCTCATTGTGGAGACAAAATGAAGAGTGAGGCCTGTGGTCTGATGTTCCTTTGGCAAGACGGGAACAGACTGTGGGTAACAATGGAATGTCTCAACCTGCGGATGTAGGGAGTAATTTATTTTTTCTTTTATCGTATGTTTTGTAACCAATAAAGCTGATGTATGACTATGAACATCTGTGCTATTGAATATGTGGCTGTAATATCTAGATTTGTCTTGCAATTTATGCCATACGCAGGTTTGCGTAGAAAAGGTGATAGTCGAAACTTAAAGCTGTGCGTCTCCTCGTGAAGGTGCGGGGAAGAAGAAAGCTATCCCCATAGACCATAAAACAAGCTTACTATAGTACTAGCAGTTTCTGAACGGTCCCTCTGTTGTAGTGGCACTATAACAAGACCCTCACTGCCCACACAAAGAAGCCTAATGGCTAAACCAGAGGCGGCAACTTTCCATCCTTAACACAATAATTTTTTATGAAGACTGAACGTACTTCAAAAGGCTACACTGGCTTTATATAGGTCTTGCAGAGGCATCTGATGTCAATTAGGACTGCACCGCAGTTTGAATTCAAGCAAGATCAAACTTCTGAAGAAACTGCAAAAATGGTCTGTGGCGAGAGGCCGAGGCCCAGAAGAGGTACTTTAATACGCTCCAAAAGTCAACCAGACGAAATACGCAACCGCAAGACTGTCGCTCCCCTGCCGGTTAGTTTCTCTGCTCCACATGGAACTAAATTTTGCCACATATTTCAACTGCACCGCTTTTCGGTGTCATCAGTTCAAATCCAGATTAATGTTTATCGCGGAAAACTTTATTTTGCTGGAAACAGCAGACAGGGTGAGGAGAGTGGCTGTTAGGTGTTGGATGTTGACGGCACCCTGCAGACACATGGTTGAAGGCTGCAGAGGGACAGGAGGCAGTGACCTCTGTTGTCGGGCCGGGCAACTCATTTCATCCTGAAGTCTTCAGGCCTGGAGAGAGGAAACGGATCACCTTACCCACAAAGCACGCCTGACCCAAACTGCTGAAGTACATTCAGTACTTTCAAGTGAAAAAAAAAAAAAAAAAAATTTAATATACCAAGGATTCTTACACTCTTCCTGGACAATAATATTTAGCATTTTTGTCATCAAATTACCAGATATTTAACAAAGGTGATGTTAAAATTTCTGCTGAGCTGATCTAAGTGCAGAATAGTGTACATCATTCTGAGGGAAAGAATCTGCAAAAATGGGAAATATGCTGATATGACAGATCATGAACTGATGTGACAATGAAGCAGATGGATGGGAGGGTTTCTACTATTTAAATGTGCCTGTATGATCATTTTGACTCATCTCATTACATAGCAGGTAATACCACCACCCTCTGCACACCTAAACAAAAAACATACCCCACAAAAACACACCAGTGCTGAAAACTTTAAGCTTCCAAAGGGTAAAGCGAATTTCAAGATAATGTCAACACCCACAGAAAAAGCAGCAGCGGCAGCAGGTACACTTGACACACCAACGCCAAACACCATGTATTCAAAAATACAATAATGCAGCAGTTAAATTCTGAATGAAGCTATCCTAAAAAAGAGGGATGTTTTTTTTTTCTAACAAACGTCTCAATATGTTGATGTGCCTTGATGTTTAGGTTATGTGATACAATCTTCTACATAAGGTAACATCTTTTATAAATGATATGGGGTTTGACTTGTGAATAGATGAAAATAAGCTAAAGAAAATTAAATGAACCCTTCATGGTACAAAGATTTAATTGTAAGCATATATTCATCCCAGCTCATTCCACCTGGGACAGTGAAAAAAAACGCTCCTCCTCATGAGTTTCTTGGGCCTCCGACACAGAAACAAAACAGCTTCGCAAACGGCAGTTTGCCGTTCAAGAGTTGCCCCGGTGAGCACCAGGTACTCATTCAAACTACTGCCAACAATCCCAAAATAATCACCCCGAGTAATTGTTCCTGCATCCCACCAAACCCTCTCTGCATGCTGGAAATTAACATGGAAGGAGCAGATGAATTATGAATGAATTATGAATGAATTACAATTTAATACAACTTCGTGCATCAATCTTTTATCATTAACTGTTTGTACTGTGCAGGGTGGCGGTGTTCCACAACCTGTCCTGGAAACACAGGGCGTGAGGCAGGTTCCTCCTCGGTTGCGACATCAGCCTGTTGCAGAAGTTTTACTTCAAAACGCCCTGACTGATTTAGGCCAAGCACATCTGCATTTGCTGCTTGGTTTCTCTTGAGGAAAAGGCACTGGAGACGAGATGACTGCGTTTTGACCCTATGTGCATGTTAGCCAATACCAACAATCTTCCATTCACTTAGATTTCAATTTCAAAGAAAAAAAAATTGATTAATTGTTGTCTGATTTGCAACTAAACCCGAGCTTAAGTGAGTAACTCCCTTGAAGAGACATAAAATTAGGACGTGCCATGACAGTGATCGATTAGACCGCGACCTTGACTCAACAGCAGAACGCCGTCCGGAGAAGAATACATCACTTGTGTGTCGCCATGCTAAACCCTGGACCAACACAGCAAGGCGAGCCACATAAACAAATAGGGCAGCGATGGTTTATATTAAGTCACAACACCGTGGCTCCAGGAAAGGCTGCTAATGGCTCGATGTGATACACACAGCTGGGAGAAAAAAGCTGGAAACACGTGATGCTCGTGAGAAATACAAAGTGTATGCCTGGGCCTGGAATGAAGGCTAGCAGATGTGTAACTTTGAAACTGCAACTAAAAAAGAGTCAAGTCATCTTTTAGGTCCTGGGTAGTTTACTGACTAAACATACTGGTCTTCTCGTCTCCCTTTCGTCCCAGGTTGTTGCGGCAAACAGGATACACACAAAGTGGAATTCTATGCTGAACAGAATAAACCTCATTTTTCCAGTGTAACTCACTACTTACCCAGTGTCTTGAATGTGTGTAACAATTTATATTATATTTTTTCTTAAGAAAAGCGTTTCTGTCTTCGGCGAACAGTCGACATTGTTCGCGCTAAACATTCTTTTTAAAAAAATATGCAATTTTAGCATTTTTACTCCCAAATGTACCCCATTCATGCGAGGGTCACAACATAATGTCATTCCTAATAAACATCCTTCTTTGCCTGACTGCGTGGGAGAAGCGCTGCATTAATGTGCCGTTTCAGCATGTCTGGGAAACTTCACCCAAAAGCTTATTTCAGTTTCAAAAACAGGTCTGCAATTATCTGTTCCATTGTAAAGGCAGCCTCTGATGCACTGGACATATTTTCTGTTTCAGTCAGTCTGTTCAAATAATTTACTGTTAAATCTTCCCAAAACTGCTCCCTGTGCTGCAGACCTCTGAAATGAAATAAAATGCACACCTCCTGCTACACTGTACAAATGACAGGAGAGACAAGTGAAAATATCAACAGAGGGAGGACCGCATGGTGAACCTTAAACAATGGTACACTGATCCTTTCCAATAACAGGTTTTAGGCCTCAGATTTCTTGCTTAATAGCCTCTGGTGAATTAAAAATATTTTCAGTGCTCCAAAACATCTGTGCCCTACAACTCCTCCCCCAAACACACACACACACACACAAAGTAGACACAGATAAATACACACACTAAAAACTGATTTTGAGCCTAAAAGAGTTGGGTTGGGTGTACTGTCCTGCAGCTTCAACAGAAGCGCCTGAGACGGGATCGGGCGCACAGGGGGACCTGCAGGTTTCCCCTTCCACTGTTCCCACTCTCTCGTTCGGGAAAACGTTCCCAAAGCAATCCATTTCAAAACATCACTTGTCTATTTTCACTTCAATATTGCCCCATATTGGGAACAGATGTGTGAGTCTCTCTCTCTCCCTCCCTCCCCATCTCTCATACACACACACACACACACAGCTAATGCAGCTGTGACAGAGCCTCAAAACACTGACGAGCACCACGTCGATACACATTTGTCATAGGCCCCATTGTGTTAATGAGCTGTAGTCCTCACGGAGTTCAACAGATAAACAGTTCAGTCCAGCTGGGTTGGGTTCCTTGCCCTCAGTGCATCTGTCACACACACAGCTGTTTTCCACAACCATAACCTCCATTAGTACCTATTATTAGAACCGTTAGCCTGGTAACACACGTAAGTGCCTGGGGTGCAGCGGCTGTGCTACCCCGACAGTTCACGCGAGTCCTGTCCTCCTTTTATATTTTTTCTGAAAGTGCTGTGATGTTCCAGCTCACTTGAGATGCTAGAAGCTGCTCCCCGGGGAGAAAACAATTCTCCCACAATGCCGTGCTGCTGGCCCAGAGGGACCATCAATCAAGGCCGTCGCCTGGGAGTTTGGAACGCGAGGCCTCGGGCTGCGCCATTGCTCACAGTGATGGAGTCTGGCGGAGCGGCCGGGCGCACAGCCGGGCAGCCTGTTACATAAAGAGGAGTGGAAAAGTGCCACTCAGCCTCACAAGCTGAGAGCCACATGTACTAATGTCCTGAAAAAATATAGCGCCCTTTTCAACCTGCAGCCTACAGCCTCTAAATGCATATTTATGGAAATGTCGGACCCATTTCCCATGGAGGCACTCAAACCCACCGAGTTGGGTTACTGCTGATTTCTGAGTATGTTATCCGAGAGTCTCAGTGTGTGGTCAAAATGTGGGACTTCTGACGTTCAGCTCTGCCCACTGCCAACGTCACAGTGTCCAGAATTGGACAGGAGATGCAGAAATCACAGCAGCAGTAGTGAGAGGCACAGCAAGTTTGCTTCGATTTACTCCAGATTTATATGGCAAAAGAAGACGATCGGGTGGATACCCCCCCCCCCAATGTGCCCAGAGGGAGAATAAAACTAACACCTCAGTTCTTTCCACATGCTGTTACCAGTCAAGCTTGGTCTCTCCTCGGCAGTTAACACCCAAATAAACACATTAACAGCCCAGTTTCATTGTAAACGTTTTTTCGGGGAAAGTATGGTGTTTCAGGTGTTTATTGACCGTGGCTCTTTTGGCTACCAGACGGGAACCTGTCACCACCCAACACCTCCAACCAGCACCTCCTTCTGACCTCTCACTTTGATATATCCATTATTAGTAACTACTTGTTCAGTGCAGTCTCACAGTGGCTTATCTCAGCATAGGGCATTAGGTAGGTTACTCCTTGGATGAGATACCAGCCCATCACAGGGCAATCTCTCACACACACACACACACACACACACACACAACAGCAATTCAGTTACCAATTCTCCTGAAATATGCCTTGGGACTGTGGAAGGAAACCAGAGCACAGGGAGAACATGCTAACTATACAAATAGGGCCTGATTTGAACTTACATTAGAACCTACAGCCCAGGTGATGTGAACCTCCAGCTTTAACCGCTGTATCATCATGCTGCACAAGTCTGATACACTGTCATCTAAAGGTGCAAACCCGACAAGCCTGGGTAAGTATAATTAAACTCTGCTTCCAGATAATGTTTAATCAGATGGGCTCTGGGTAATAAATGGCATGGCAGTGCAAAGCAGTGTAAAACCTGCCCTGGGTGTTTGCGAGTTTTCTGTGGCTGTGGATGCTGGCAGCGTTAACATACGAATGCACCTATGTAGCAGGTAAACATGGCAGAGGGACAGAACCACTTCCAGATGGAACACCCCGATGGGCTTTTCTGGAAACAGCTTTATATTTGCACAACGGCTTAAGCGACAACTTAACAGATTGACCTGCCAAGGAAAGTTATTATTTTGTGTCAGCAGAGGGTGTCACATTAAAATTCACAGAAATGACAGTCACAAAGACCGGCAATATTTTTATATCAATTTGTAGAGTTTTTAAATTAACCACGTTCCCTTGTGTAAAACAGTATGTAGTTAAAAAAAGGAGAAAAATCATTCTGGAAATAAATTAGCTGAGGGAGTGTAGATGATTAAGAAAAACTTTTGGGAAGCAGTGTGAAATAAGTGTTTTTCTAAAAAAAAAAAAATCCACTGATTTCTGTCAAAAACCGTGGTGATGGAACTGGTGCAGATAACGTAATGAGGTGTATTTTAAGCGGCCGAGCAGGTCCTGCACGGTATGATGGGAAAAAGGACGCCAGCCGTGCCAAACAGGCTGTTTATAGAAAAGCTCACATTTAAACCACCTGGCACTCAGCGCAGAGGCTCACGAACCCCTGCGGTTCCTCATGCGGCAGACGTCTTCCCCTTTCAGCTTCATGTGAGCCTTCCTGATCTCCTAATGAATATGGTACGCTGATCATTTTAATTATCAAGCGGCAGCTGAGGGGAATGAAAACACAAAGGGTTCAATTGTACAGCTCAGTACTCCGATACGGCTGCTTTGAAACGTTGCCCTAAATCTCTCATCGCATATATATGCCTGCTGAAAATCCACTGTTCGGGGGGAAAAAAAAAAACAAATTATGGAGGAAACAATAATAAAATGATGTGGTGGCCTAAGCGCTGCTACATTCCAAACTAAGTAAATTCCTAACACTTCCATCAACTTGTGCATGAGGGAGATTAAATCCACTCTCCTTCTTTTACATAATCTTTGCCAACAGAGAGCATGATAGGAGCATGATTTGGAAAGAAGCTCAGAAATAATCTGTCAGATTAGAAGCTGCATGAAGCTCACAGAGTCCTTCCTGCTATTTAGGGAGATTCCTCAAATCCGTCCTGCCATCCATCTGGCTAACATGTGTGTCTCTCTCTTCGATAAGTGAAAAGGAACACCTCATCAAGGCCACAATTTCCTCTTCAGCACAGCAATTACTACTTTACTTTTGACCCTGACACACAGTTCTGCACATTTCACTGTAATTGTTTTTCAGGATGAGACGAAGGGTAGGTGTGATGCTCTGGTCAAGAGAGCATTACCATCAGAGAGAACTTGAGCTTTTCAAAGTGACAGTTAAATTCTAGCCTCTTTCAACCCAAATGGTAAAAGAATTAGGTCAAAATAACTGCAAAGGCCCTTCATTTATTCCCTGCTCCTGACATTTTTATGACACTGGTCTTCAAAAAATGACCATGCTTAGGTCACGCTGAAGGAACACATCAAGCTATTTGAAGAGTAAGTCAAAACTGCGGGTCTGAACTGCACCACTGCCTTAAGTCCATGAATAGCTAGTTTGGCAAGATGGTCTGTTGCTGGGGGTAACTAGTCTGCATCCTCCATCCTGGTCCAATCTACACTGCTGTGCTGAAACCCTACAGCAGGGCTTCACAACCATAGTCCTGGAGCAAATGTATTTATTCCACTCTACTGTCCTTACTGAACCCATCTCTCTCCCTGAGTCCTTTAAGGTGAAAGGAGAGCTGGTCAGCGGGCAAGACTCTGCCTTCCAGGGTGAGACTTCGCTGGGTATCAGGCAGATTGCATGCTGTGCAAGGATAATCAGGGCAGCTGTTGGAGAGGAAACATCTTAAAACAGCGATTAGTCAGGGCCCAGGAGTTTACTGCCAGAATTTAGGGTGGGTGGTACGGCGTAACCGCAGTGACAGAGCCTGCAGATCATGTGGCGGCTCATTGTACTCACGGAACCCAGATCATTGGGAAGGCATCCCGCTCCTCCTGGGTGTATTCGCTCAGCTTGCGGGGAATCTTGCGCGGCTGTGGTAGCTCTTCTGCCAGGTTACACAGGATGTCCTCTGGGAGATCCTGAAACACGATGTCAAACAGGTCTTTTCAACAAACTGCCTGACCACAGTTGACAGTTCAATTCATTTTTTGCCATAAAGTCTTTCACTTTAAGGCAGGCTGGCCTCTGTCTCCTTGGTAACAAACAGATGCTGGTAGCAGATAAGAAAGAGGTATTAGAATATAATTACAAAAACATAAAAAGAGTATACCCTTTGAATGGGTACAATCAAACTGAATCAAAACTTTTATTCTTACTTTATTATCTATCATCTATCTTTTCTATTTTTTTTAAATCCATTTCTAGATATTTATCTATTCTTATACTAATCTATTCAATTTTCTGTACTGCCTTGTGTTGTCACACTGTCTGTTCACTGTATTGTGCTCTAAGGTCCAGGAGAAACTATATTTTTATTTTGCTTTTATGTCTATATAAGGCAGAGTGGCAATAAATGAACCTTGTAAAAAATCTAAGTAAATCTAACATACGTCATCTGGGAAGAGGTGCAACCTCTGCATCATGGTCCTTCTCAGAAGATTTCTAGGGAGCATGCCATAGATGGCCAACTTGACAATCTGGAAACAAGAGAAAGAAGAAGTTAGAGCTACTAACTGTGAATGCCCAAGGGCAAACCAATTCTCATAGCAGTTAACAGAGCATCTCACATCTGCCATCAATGCAATGAGTTACAGCCTCATTTCAGTTCAAATTTGTATCAACAGCACAACACTGCACACTGCTGTAGGTCCTCTCTAGAGGTATTCACTGAGCTTTTAAGACTGCAAGTACCAGATCTTCATCCTTACTCTCAGTCAGACCCTATAATCCTCTAGCCTGAACCAGGGAACAGGTGCTCCTCTTCAGTTTCTCTTTTCCTTACTTTGTATCAGAGAGGCCAGGAGAAGTGATACCACAACCACTATTGGGCTAAAAAATGCTCAGTTCAGAAGAGTGAGGCGGATGGCTTAGACTGATGCACTTTTTTTTAAATTCCCCAGGAAAGTGTCAGAGCCAATACACTTGTAATTTCAAAGAGCATTCTATAACCCAGATTGTTTGGTTCGTTGTTAATGTAGGATACTGCAAGTAGGATAAATGTCGGGTTACTCCACGTTTTCCACAGGTGTAGCTGAATACTTCTCAGAAATTATTTCCCTTTGTGCAAGACATCATCTCTGCAAGAAGAAAGCAGCTCACTCACTAAACAGAGCCAGCGGTAGTGTTGCCTAAGTGTGCCATCTCTAATGCATTAATCTCGTTTTTTTTTGACAATGAAGGAAGATGACAAATATGGCCTGTCAGGGGATGTGATCTGTCATCAGAGAACTGAGGAGGGATGGCACCCCGGTGCGATCATTATGCACAGTTATTTCTGATAGATTCTTTGCCCCTTGAAATAACTCAGCTCAAGATGGGCATCCATCTCATTAATGTTGGGTTAATGTACCAGTGTGGTGGGGGGGCCTTACACCTGAGCATCTGCTTTAGCCTCCTCTGCTCATCATGGGAGGGGGGCATTAACTGCAGCTGTGACATCACGCAGCCCAGGCCCCCAAACATCCAAGAAACTGCAATGGCTATCCAGAATGAAATCATCTCACATTGTTCCTCACCATGCTGGGGAAACATGCCCAGGGACCTTTCCGGAAATACCAGATGCAGAAACTATTGTATGGCTAAAAACTGAGTGGATAATTAAATTATTGGACAGAAATTTGCTTTTATTAGAGCTGGAAAATGTCTCAGCAAAAAAAAAAAAAAAGAAATTGGATTGTGTGAATCAACAGTCTCCAGAAATCGTAACAGTTCTGTATCAGAAGCAGCTGTTCGCTGTGCTTCTCATGCCAGCTAGCAATTGAAGGGCAGGCGACGCCCCTACGAATCCACTTCCTTCTTCACACAGCCAATCACTTGACACCATGATACTTGGAAATACCACACGGAATTTAGGTACCTTAACAAGCAGAGTTATTTGAGAGGCAGCTTATTCTATTGGTCTCAAATCGAAAAAACATGTGGCTTATACTCTAATTCTCAAAGGAAAGAATAAATTCAACATTAAACCAGGGATTTTTAACCATTTTGCTCTCGCACCTCACCTAA
This sequence comes from Arapaima gigas, assembly GCA_900497675.1. NCBI lineage: Eukaryota > Metazoa > Chordata > Actinopteri > Osteoglossiformes > Osteoglossidae > Arapaima > Arapaima gigas. The sequence goes on from UFQX01000028.1 coordinate 1,111,285, forward strand.
AGGTGAACTCAAAGTTCTCACACCTCCTGTCTAAAAATTAATCAATGAACCGCTCAAGATAAACTCAAAATTATAAAGACATTTTTTGCCAATTACTCACAATGCCAAAAAAATGTGCATGAGAATTCTGAATAAAAGAATTTTATCCAATAAGAAAACAGTGGCAATAAACTATCTGGGAGGCTCCTTAATCCTGCACTGTATCCATCAGGCACCTCCCTCCCCAGGGAGGCACCCCTTATTTAGACAATTAATGATAAGACTGATAAATCTCATTTGGAAAAAAATTTGCTTGGCTTTATTTTGGCACACAATGCTGAAGCAATACCACATGAAGTGCAGTGAAACATATTTTGCTGGGCCCTGAAAGGAGAATGCCAGTTCGTAATGAGACTTGCCGCTGCTTGTTTATCTTTGCGCACACAGCTCTTACAGATTACAGGTGACACTTTCAGAGAGATGCAATAAGGGTAGGAGTGGTGGTATCTGTAGCACGGCTGCATTTCTTTGATAATACAGAGGCATTTTTGTTTTTTTTTGAAAGAAAGAAAAAAAAAATACTTCAAGAGTCTCTCTGGTTCTAAAGAAGAAAACATTTTTTTAACAACAGGAGGGCTTTCTGGGACAGGTGAGAATTGGGAGAGGTAGTAGGACAGCAAAACAAATCTAAACATTCTACATTTCAATTCATTATGTTTATAAATCATGGATTCTACCCTGATGTACAACACACTGATACACATCTTGTATAGAGTGCCAATTAATGCTCAATAAAAATAATATATTATACAATCTACACATATTTAATGTATTTTCAATGGAATTTTACAGAGGAATAAACTAAGAAGCCGCTCAGGGAAATCTTGTGTTACTGCAGACATTTTGAGGAATTAGAGCACAGTGCTCCCTAAGGGTGTATCAGAAAACTGCAGGAGTTCAAATAAGTGCAAGCTTAATGCCCAAAAAACCCTTGTGAGTCAAAAACCTTCCAGGGGAAGACGTGTTCACCAAACAGAGTGGCTTGAGGTGTGTCACACACAGATAACCCCTACTCACTGCTTTAGGGTCTTTTTGATGGAGCTGGGCAGCTGTGACTTGTTTGAATCCTCCTGGGTATCTGAAAACACACAGACACAAACACACACACACACGATTGCTCAGTCTAACAAAGAGCAATTGCAACAGCTCACTCTCATTACAAACTAAGCAAGATCTTGTTAAGATTTCAGGCCTTCAGTATATCTAGGACATTCAAGATTCAAATCTATTATCTTTGCTTTGGTCTTTGGGACTTAAATGGCTTTAATGGTTTGCTGAGGCCTGCTCATCTGTGATTCTTGGTCTACTTGAGCAGCAAACTGAAAGCTGACTATAAAAGCAAAAGGAACATCAGAAACTGAAACATCTTAGTCCTGAGGTGAGCAGTGGGGTAACACAGGGGCAGGGCATCAGACAGGGCTTACCCTGTGTGAGAGGAGTAGACCTTCTGCTCCCATTTATTCCCAGAAAAGGCAATGTGTCTGGTGTTCATGACCACAACATGATCACCGCAGTCACCTGGAAAAAACAACATAGTCACCGCACAAGTAATAGCTGAGGGCTTATCCTTAGCAGCATTCATTTGGGGAACTATGCTTTGACATCCATACCAATCTGTCCGAATAATGTCCACCTCATTAAAACAGGCAGGAAACAACACTTTACTTTAAAGAAACACACAATTAGATGGACATGAGTGACCCAGCCTGGGTGTTTTTGCACCATATTTCTGACAGAGCAAAGCGTGTCTAACACATAATTAAAAACTGCAGCTTTAAACAAAAAAGAGAATGTTTCTTATACATCCAAAAAACCTAATGTGTGCTTTCAATGGAGCCTGGTAAAAAAAAAATAAATAAAAGTGAAAAAAAGTTTGTGTCTGACATAAAAGGGATCATTCATTAGAGCAGGAAAATAATTAATTTAAGTAAAAAAGGCTGAAAATGAGTCTTGTATGAAAAACCCAAACAAACAAACAAACAAAGGCTAAAGTATTTCATTCTGGCCACAGTAAGCCTGTAAGCCTTTAGTCAAAGGGAAAAGAGAAAACTCATATAGTGGGCTTTCCTCCTCCTCCTTGCCACCACGGGGGATAAAAACATAAAAGCCTGAAATTTGCTTCCTCCTGGTTCATACAGTCATTCCTCCATCAGTGTGAAGGTTTCATTAAAAAAATCCACAAAGTGGAACAGCAGGTCACAGAGAGCACAATGGGCCCCCCCCCATAGGTACCCTCTGAATCTGCCCTCCCAAACTGCTAGGGTGGCACAGGTCCCAGTTCAAACCAGCAACCAGGCCAGAGATGAATGTGTCCTATGCTTAGAGGGTCTCAACCAGTGTCTCTGTAGCTAATGACCATATCCAGGGTCTCTCAAGAGTGCTCTGCTATGGAGATTCATCCTGACAAACCAAAGTTTCACAGACCAGAGCTGGCCCTGAAGGGCACAACAAATCAAATATCCTCCACTGCCAAATACACAGACAAATCCCTCATCCTGATATAAATATAACAACTACTACACAGCAATGCTCAGGTGGATGTCTTCTCCCTCTAAGCATGTGCAGGTCAGAGATTATTTTTTAGTTATGACTCATCCTGACTGGATAATCAACAGTACTCATTCCCAAGGCCAAAACAATTTTTATTTCCTTTCTTTGAAGGTGAGTAAGATTTGAAATTGGCATTTAAATTCCACACTGGTTGCCATCTAAAACTACCAACACTGCAGAGAATGCACAAAATATTGGTGCTTGATTTTCAAGTGCAGAACAAGTTCTGAGTTGCAGTATCTCTAATATTACACTCCTTTCTCTAAAAGAGCAGTGCAGACAAGGAGAGAATGTGATGAGGCTGTTGCAGCCTTTTCAAGCTCACACTATTGATGTTCTGCTCCCACCCAGTGGTCAATACTAATGTAACACAGAGTGTTTTGCATCGCAGCACCAGAACAGCTTTTACAGCTACTTTTATTACAACATATTTTCAGTGAAAATTGTTCAGAAAAACTAATTTAAGGCATCTGTTGAATTATTAGAAATTACGCCTGATAGTTATATTTTGTATTATAGCAGAGTTGAAAATAAGGCTTAGCTGAGAACTGCAAGTGCAGCAGACATACTTGTTGCATGGTAGATCGGTTTGTGTTTCCCCTGTAGCCTGACTGAGCACATGGTGGCAATCTTTCCTGGAGGCTGCATCCTGGCATCGATCAAATACCATGATCTGGCAAATGTGGCCCATTGCTGTGGGACAGGAGCGAAGACAGAAAGATGATCAATATTCAGTAAAAAAATAATAATAATAATAAATAAATAAATATTAACTAGCACAAATTTTACATGGCTATAGTGAGAGAACATCAGACAAAAAATTCAATCTTTGAAAAGTAACACACTCATTATTCAAAGTTCTCACGTGACACTTTGAAATAAGATAACATTTAGAAACATAATTAAAAATGATGAATGAAACACAAGTACAGAACTTAATCTCCATCCCAAAACTGGCCTTAAAAGGCATTCTTATTTGGATTTTGGGAGGGGGGGGTTCTAATCTTTACATTTAAAATGGAGGGATTTTTCTGCTACACAGTGGGGTTTTAAATAGTATTCCAGTAATGTAAATAACTAGATACAGTCTGTACAACAGTGAATCCAGAACAAGAGGCCATAGAAGCCATGTTCTTCTTTGGATCCCCTGCCAGTCATTTACTCAAGCTCATTGATGGGATAAAAATGTCCATGTCAGGTTCATCAACATCATGCTGTTTCTCTTCCTGAGTTGAACAGATCATACCCTCAAGGAAGACATTTAACATTCTTTTCAAGACCAACTGCTAAATTAAACACTCATGTTATTCAGCAACTTTTCAGAGCTGTTTAAATGTTAATCATTCACAACCTAATCTACAGACAACATCAGGAGCTTACCAACTGTGTGTCTTACTGTATGGAGGGATTTCTATGGTTCTGTTAAGACTGCAAAAAAGCTGTAAGAAGCGCTGGATCTATACTGTTGCTGTTGAACTCAATGTTGCATTACAATATGCTTTAAGTGTTGTTAGTTAAACTTTGTATATAGAGCAGCATCATAACATTTGAGTTGTGTTCTGAAAAGCACTCTGCCCTGTGTATATTTGTATGTGTGTGCATGCACAAGGGAACAGTACTATACTTGCAAAGCAGCTTAATAGAACAGTTTAAAACATATATTTCAAATGATACCTTTCAAGAAATCTCAGCATTATCAAATGCTATAAACACTATAATACTGTTGTCTGACATTTAAAACAATGCTGTACGTGATATCTGGCAAACATGTCACTGACTGAAACAATTCACACTCCAGACAAGTACAGTATGAAATAATGAACACAATAATGTTATATTGTATAAATTCTGGCAACGAACACAGATAAAATATTTACCAGTCCCTTTAACCTTGAGAGACTGTGTGACAAATTAACAGAAAGCATTGAGTACATGTCAACTGAAAGCAACTATTAATTTAACAGTGGTCAAACAATAAAAACACTATAAACAAAAGGCCTTATTTTTAAACGCAAAATATGTATTATTTAGACAACCACAAAACGAGCTGATTGTTACCGGAATGCAGCATTTGGTTCACATTCAATATGGACTACAGTCTTTAATAAAAGTCTTTAACAATTTTTCGCACTTTTAACTATCATACAACACTACTCACTGTCTCACCTGAGCAGATTTGGTAAAACTGGACATCTTCTAATTATTTTTAAGATTCACACTCACACAACCCTTTCACATCGCATTGCCATCAATCCAACTGCCAGCGCAACTCTATGAAACAGCCGTCATGAAATATTATTCAGAAAATTTAGTTCCGTTCTTAAAGTTGCGTTGCATTAATATAACTCTGAATATGTAACATAAAATTGAAATGCCTGTAAAAGATTTTTACACTATTAAATTAGAATGAACTAATTTAATACAAAGTCCTTGTAGTACGTAGACAGCCGAAGTTGGGAAGTTGGGTAAAATATATAGTATTAGAACAAAGTATAAGAATTTGAACATGGAGTGTAAGTTTCCATACCGGACGTATTCTGAAGTTGCAATCCCTCTTCCCTGTGACGTATTTGCGTTACAGTTTCCTGTTGTTCGAACGCGGGGAATTTTGTTTTGTCCATGATTCAACTAACCTCTTTTCCACCGCACACTAACGCTAGTAGTATTATTAATAAAAGCAATAAGAATTAAATGGACAGATACGTACTTGTGGCTGTTTCTAACCAAAAAGAAGAGTATGACCAAAGCAACGCCGGTAAGATTTCATCGCTGCTTTACTGCTGTGTAGCTAGTTAGCTTTTCTGTTTATAGTTTAAAAATGGAATAAACTTTCTGGTTAGAAATATATTTTTTTATTTTAAACGCTAACAGACATGTTTTCTTATTTTTCCTTTTTATAACATGAAAATGTCGAGAAAGCCAGTTAGTATTAATTATGACCTGTAGTAAAAACCTTACCTTACATTGTTATTGACTAAATTCTATTATTATTATTATTATTGTTGTTGTTGTTAGTAGTAGTACTAAAATATATGCACACTATATGCGCGCGTGCGTGTATGTGTGTGTATATATATATATATATATATATATATACATACACACACACACACACACACACACAGAGCACACATATACAGTACTGTTCAAAAGTTTTAGGCAGGTGTGGAAAAATGCTGCAAAGTAAGAATGCTTTCAAAAATAGAAGTGTTAGTTTATTTTATCAATTAACAATATGCAAAGTGAATGAACTGAAAAGAAATCTAAATCAAATCAGTATTTGGTGTGACCACCCTTTGCCTTCAAAACAGCATCAATTCTTCTAGGTAAACTTACACAAAGTCAGGGATTTTGTAGGATTATAGTCAGGTGTATGATTAACCAGTTATACCAAACAGGTGAAAATGATCATTGTTTTCATATGTGGGGTGAAACCGAAAACAGCTGTGTAGGAGGCATAAAACTGGGTGAGGAACAGCCGAACTACTACAAAGGTGAGGTTGTGGAAGACAGTTTCATGTCACAGGTTATGGCAAGACTGAACACAGTAACAAGACACAAGGTAGTTATACTGCATAGCAAGGTCTTTCCCAAGCAAAGATTTCAAAGCAGATTGGGGTTTCGAGATGTGCTGTTCAAGCTCTTTTGTAGAAGCACAAAGAAACAGGCAACGTTGAGGACCGTAGACGTAGTGGTCGGCCAAGGAAACTTAGTGTAGCAGACGAAAGGCACATCGTGTTTATTTCCTTTTGAAATCGGAAGATGTCCAACAGTGCCATTAGCTCAGAACTGGCAGAAAGCAGTGTGACCCAGTTACACCCATATACAGTTTGAAGAAGTCTGGCCGGAAGTGGCCTTCGTGGAGGAATTGCGGCCAAAATGCCAGACCTTTGATGTGGAAACAAGGCCAAGCAACTCAACTGTGCACGAAAACATAGGAACTGGGGTACAGAAAAATGGCAGCAGGTGCTCTGGACTGATGAGTCAAATTCTTGAAATATTTGGCTGTAACAAATAGGGCTGGAGAGCGGTACAAGAATGAGTGTCTGCAGGCAACAGTGAAGCATGGTGGAGGTTCCTTGCAAGTTTGGGGCTGCTTCTCAGCAAATGGGGTTGGGGATTTGGTCAGGATTAATGCTGAGAAATGCAGGCAGATTCTTATCCATCATGCAATACCACCAGGGAGGCGTCCGATTGCCTCCAAATTTATTCTGCAGCAGGACAACAACCCCAAACATACAGCTAATGTCATTAAGAACTATTTTCAGCATAAAGGAGGAGTCCTGGAAGTGATGATATGGGGGGGAGGGGCCCACAGAGCCCTGATCTCAACATTGAGTCTGTCTGAGATTACATGAAGAGACAGAAGGATTTGAGCAAGCCTACATCCACAGAGGATCTGTGGTTAGTTCTCCAAGATGTTTGGGACAAACTTCCTGCTGAGTTCCTTCAAAAACTGTGTGCAAGTGTACCTAGAAGAATTGATGCTGTTTTGAAGGCAAAGGGTGGTCACACCAAATATTGATTTGATTTAGATTTGTCTTCTGTTTGTTCACTTTACGTATTAATTGATAAAAATAAACTATTAACACTTCTATTTTTGAAAACATTCTTACTTTGCAGCATTTTTCCTCACCTGCCTAAAATGTTTGCACAGTATTGTATATGCTAAATATTTGTTACCTGCTACTTGTTCCATTCATTTATTCACAAATAACTTGGTACAGTTTATTGTACCCTGCTATGTCCCTATATACCCTTGGGGTTGTAACTTATTATATGTTAATTAACTTGATTTTGTTAGCTGCCTACTCTTTCCTTTAGAAGAGCACTGTTCTGCGTTTTACATTCAGTGATGTTTAGTGACAGAGTACTTAGTTTTAGTGGGTTACAGCTGATTTTGGACAAAGTATAATTGGGCCCGTAAACATCCTGTTAAAGAAGTCCAATTACTACCTTATCCCTATTTGTGCATGTCTTTAGGCTCAGTATCTACATTCTGTGTTGTATCATATCCTCTTTCAGCCAAAAACATAAATTCCAATGTACACCAATAATTTGCAACCTTAATTACTGACAGCAGGCCCTGGAATAATACTACATTGAATGAATAATAAATTGTTGTAGGCTATGTTAGTTTGAATTTGTTACATTTCTGAAGGCACATTCCTGCTGCATTGCAGTCTTGCAGTTATAATTAAAAGACCCACAGTATTTAGAGGAATGCCAGCAAGTGTCTCAGATTAGTAAGTGTGGTAAATTATAGTCAAAATGGTATCCATTGATACTACCTGATGTTTGTTCTGTGATTTGGTTACCTGTGCATGTAACTGTATTATTGTTCCGTTTTCTTTTTTGGAATATAGGTCTGGAATTGGCCAAGCGTGTTTATGACGTTCTCAAAGATATTGCTAATTCCACCTCAGCAACCGGGTTTTCCACATTTCCAGGTGAACACCTACACCTGTTTCTGTTGTGCTTAGTAGGGAAATAGATATTCTCACAAGACAATCGCTGTGGTCTGATGATAAAATTTCTCAAATATATTTTTAAAACTCAATTTAGCATGTCTGTAGTTGAAGTGAAATGTTTTTGAATTTGAACTTGGTTTGAAATCAGGTTTGTGTCAGTATTTTTGACTTGTAAGTTGACTTTTGTCCCCACCTTCAGCTTGTACAGTCAGTGGAGTTCCTGCTGAACAAAGATGGTACTTTGCCATCCAGGCAAGTTATGGGTCAACACAGGTAAATGTCATTACCAGAGTGAGTTGCATGGTTGTAACCTATCTCTTAAAATATAGTCATAAAGTACATTTTGCCACTGCATCACATTTTTATTGAATCTCAATAAGATTGTTGTAAAGGTGCTGTACAGTATGTGTTTGTGGACATTAGACTGGAACATAAGTTGAGTTGGTAAATATTTAGCACATGCCTGGTTGAGTATAAAATCTTTGGGTCTTCAAGGAGAGAGAAAATTTATCACCATTTATGACGTTTGCTGTCTTCCAAATAGGTTGAACACTAAACCCCACTGATATGAATAACATGCTTAAAGCATCAGAACTAGATATTATTTGAATCAGCATGCATTTGATTCGGTATTGTTAACCACACACATTTTATCTGTTATTGGTATGTTTAGTTCTGCAGCTCAGAGTGGGAGGAGCTGGGGATGGGATCCCAACAGAGTGACAGCGAGGAGGTGGGGCCTTCAGCTATGGAGACCTGTCTGGAAGTCTTGGACAGGCAGGAAGAAGAAGACATGATGGACTCTCAACCTTATGCAGAGTGAGGAGAACTGTTGGTCATTGTTAGGGACTACAGTAGACATGTGAATGCCACCGCTTTACTCTATGGTTCATTTTGTTGTAGATTATATGAAGAGGCTGCAGAGGGTTTCCATCAGCTTTCTGACCAGCTGCCCCCTCCAGGTATTCAGTCTCCTGTTCTGGCTTTGTAAGGCAGCAGTGGTTCAGGATATAAACCGGTAAACTGAAGGTTGCCTGTTCAAATTCCCATTGGAGCTGTGCTGTAGTGTCTCAACAGGCATTGAACTTTGTGTGTGATGGTGAAAATTACACACCTGCATATATACAATTGAGTAATTTTTACGGGAGCAATTCAAATTAAGAACTTTGTGCTTGAGTACAAGAGTGATAACTGGATTTGAACCCAGAGCTTTTGTTTGCCATATAGTGGCTCTGACCACACCACTTGCTGCTTCTGTTGTTTTCCAAAACTTCCTGGGCAATTTATTAGCTGTTTGTGATGTAAAGTGTAAGCCAGCGCTGTGTAAACTTCACTCTGTTTTGTGGATATAACGATTGTCTTTTCTGACAGAAGAGTTTAACATGAAATATGCTCTCTTTTTTTTTTTCCTCCCTAGGCAGGGCTCTCGTGGATGTGATTTTGTTTGCACTAAATAAAAAGGCACCCACACTGAAGGAATTTCTTCCTGTTCTTGGCTCATTGAAGCACATGCAGACTTGGCATGCAGCTAAGATCTCTGTAGTTACCGAGGACAATGAAGGGTACTGATAAAAATTTTTCACTGGGTTGGTCTGATGGAGGTTAATTCATCTATGTAGCTTGAAATTCAGACTGTCACAATCTACCAGCAGGGGGAAGCATAGACCAGCACGTTTATTATAGGTCCCAAGGTAGACACTCAAAGCAATGAATTCAGTAGAATTGTGTCATAGTAAATCAACACTGAACTAATTTACTAGATAAAAGATGAAGTTTTGAGTGTTAAACCAGTGAACACAGCTGTTTCTTTCATGCTAATACATATTAGCATGCTGCATAGTAATGATGTTTATCATTCATGTAAATTGCTTAAACGTGACCTATTTTGTACTCATGATGACTGTGTTTTATCTTTTATGCAGGTGGCAGAAAATGACTTTGTACATGTCAGCTAACATGTATGATCCTCATGCCTTTCTGTGCTGCCTTGATGAAAATGAACTATGGAGAGGAAGTATCCTTATTAGAGAGAAAAAGGTAGTGTCTTTTGTAATGCGGTGTCATTCAGCTGTCTGCAGCAGGAAAATTTTAATATGTACTGTAATGTGGTTCTAAGCAGTTTCACCCACTAACAAGTGCCTTTTCTTTCCTTCCGGGCACTTGGGTTGATTTATACAAAGCCCTGTCATAATCTTAACATTGAAATGCTTGGAGAAAGATGAACTGATCAGAGTTGTGCTTGTGAATTGTGGTAAAACTACAAGACAAGATATTTTTAGCCAGCTACACAGTGTTGATGGGCATTTCTTAAGGTTTTTGGGTAATCATTCTACGTTTAGAAAGCAGTGAAACAAAGACTGAGTTTGAACGGAGAGTTTGTTTGAACAACTCATAGTTGAGCAGCTGCTTATGCGAGGGGCGTGTACTTGTTGACATTTGTGTTTTGCCATCATAGTCGTGTATGCAGAGGAAAAGGAATTAGTGTGGAGGATTAGGAACGGCTCATACTCTGAGAGATTGAACAAGTCTGTTTGTGTGGAATGTGTGAGAGGAGCAACGCTGTGTGAAGCCCACACACACATTCCTCTGCACTGGGGAGAATGGGTCTCCTGTCTGAGGGTGTAATTAGGAGAGCTTTCTGCATGTAGTGCCCCAATTCAGTCCGAGCCCACAGGCTGCTTTCCATGCTGGGGTCTGACTAGTCTCTGCTAGGGCACAGACCAGTGTGAGAAACAGCAGATGATAGCCTAGAGCTGCTTCATTTACCAGTGGTCTCTTTTAATAAAGGAAAGACAAGTGAAGTGGAAGTTTTAAGCAAATTTTTCTGCTCAGCCATTTGCGCCCCTATCTTTAGAATTTCAGTTTAATATTGTACCTATTCTGTAATAGACTGGTGTCCTATCCAGGGTGTATCATATTTCACACCCTACATTTCCAGGATAGGTGCCAAAACCACCATGACCCTGCAGTAAGCAAGAAGTTATTGATGATGGATATTACAGATATGATCTTCATATGCATGTTGAGTTTAAAATGACAGTCCTTTAATGGTATTTTAGTTCACATGACTGCCTCTGCCGTTCTAAATTTCAGTTCAATTCCCTTACCTAATTCCAGTTTGTTTGCTGTGCACTGTTAAATATTACTTCAACAATGCACTTAATTTTGTGAAATGTTGAGGGCAAGTAGAATTACTGTAGATGTAGGCAGATGTGAGTTGTAGTGCATTTGATCGTTGTCTTTCTCATCTGATACAGTTTGCTTCTGAGCTGCAATTTGAGGGGTTCTGCTTGAAGAAGCGACGGGTAGATGTGTGGAGCAGGCTGCCGTCTACTGACATAACTCCCCAAAGCAGCACGAAGCAGAAACCCTACGCTGAGGTGAGCAACCTTGAGCCCACAGTTTGATCCAGGCTCTTCCGTCTGAGACAGAGGGACTGCAGAGGTGTTCTTGGGTACTTTAACTACTCTCTCCTGTTCCACACTGTACGTTGTTTTAAAATGACAGTTGTCCATGCGTTGGGCTCCGAAGGCAAATAAAGATTTGCCCTCAGGTTGTTTACCCAAAGCTTTAGATTTGCATCCGTTTATTAGCTTTATAATGTATAATGTTTGTTTTCTTTCACCAGAATGTTGCCATTAGAACTGCTAACTGTAGTAAAATGTAGTTGAATCTTCCTCTCTGTTAATGGTTTGGAGAGAAAGTCTCCCATCTGTTCTTCAAGCACACTGTTAATAAGTGAAACCTGAGGATGGACTGATGTCTGGGACATGAAACTTACCATGGTGAGGCCACACTGCTGTAATAATTAAAGTGGTTAGGAAGTCAGACAGCATCACCAGTGCAGCTTCTTACTAAACAACATAGTCCATCCAACAACTTTTTGCTTCAAAACAGATCTAAAAATTTGATAGATAATGCTGACCATTAAAAATAATGTATTTAAGTCTTGAATAATTTTTCTTCTTTAGACTGCCATTTAGGGTTTGGAGTTCAGAACAGCCTTGTGTGCATTTAAATACAGCTTAAAGTGACTGTTGAATGCCCTTTGTTTCCATTTTTTTCTGGCCCATTTCAAAGCCAGAGAGGCCCAGAAAAGCATTGGGCTTCTCTAAACTACGTCCACTTGCCCTGCTGGTAATACCTGCCTTGCTGGCCGAACAAAGTCTCCATTGTGTTGTAGTGCAAGGACAATAGGTTTGTGAAAGGAGCAGATGCAGTGTGAAATCCTTTGGATAGTTACTGGGACAGTTGATCTTGCCCCTAATGATAGTCTTTTTGGGTTGTTGCTGCTGTATTGTTTGTGGTTAGCAGCAGGTAGGGTGGTGGTTAGAGCTGCTGCCTTGCACACCAAGAACCCAGATTGAAATTCTGCTAGTGGCAAGGTAGTTACCCTAAAATTGCTCCAGTAAAAATTACCCTATTGTATAAATGGACAAAATTATTGTAAGGAGGTTAACACTGTCAGTCAGTTGCTTTAGTGAAAAATGAGCTAAATAAGTAAATCTAAATGTGATCGGTTTGTCATATCTTACCATCCTTTGCTTTTCTATAGGTGTTCCAGTATTTCCAGCCTGTTTTAGAATTACTTCAGCTGGTCACTGTTTCTGACCTTCCCATCATCTTCCATTCCTCTGTGGAATTCGAGTTGTATCCTTCAGGAGTCCCCCTGTGGGCTGACCCATCCCCTCCAGCTACCTCTGCCTCAGTCTCTCTCGGTCATGTGAAACCCAAAATGCTTACCTGTGGTGCAAGTCATTTGCCTGTCAAATGAGGCAATGTTTATGATGTGTGTAGCACACCACATAGATGTCATTCCAAAACAATCCACATTCACTTACCTCACGCTGTTTGAATTGCCCGTTGTTGCATCATTATTCTGGTTGCGATTTCCAGTGATTTTGAGAATTACCATAGTTATGAGTTAGTTCTACATCACCACATGAGCAGCTAGTGAGTATTGCATGTGAGAATTTAATGAATAATTTTCCTTTTAACAAATATTGTACAAAGGTGTGTGTGTTTGTGTGTGTGTGTGTGTGTGAGTGAGTGAGTGAATTTTTGGAATATAGACGTTTGATTCCTCTTCCAGGAAATGGGTCCAAATATTTGGCTACTAACTTGGTTTGTTCATTTACCAGACTGTCCTACATACCTAGAGACTTTGCTTAATTATTTACTGTTGTACATAATGTGTGGTTTAACCATAAACAAGGCATTGTATTATTTCCTGTATTCTTGGTTACAGTTTGTTGGAGCTGCATCGCTTGTTTGTTGTTTTCCCGTCCTTTATTTTCTTAAGTCATCAAATGACAGTTAAGTTAACCAGATAGTGAACTGACATTGGAATTCTGGTTTGCCTTAATTTGTTAACGCAGAGGACTGACCAAATACTCAACCAGGTCACAGCGGCTTCTGGATCAGCTCAGAACCCTGCGAGGAAAGGTACCCCAGTCAGTGGTGTAAATGTGTCTGCTGCTTAATTCTTGCAAACACCTCATTTTATGTCAACAACCAGAAACAATTCATGACAAATAAGATTTGGGCTAATTTCAGTGAGCCAGAGGGTTTAAAACACTGAGGTTAATATGCTTGTAAAAGATGGTTCTTTTCTTTATTATTTTAATAATAAAACAACACAATTACAATATGTTGCTACTTTCACATTTTTTCACTTAGGATGTGTTTCTTTTAAATTTATCTTTTAAAAAAAAATTGTTGTCTGTTGGTGTAATTGTGTAGCCTTTTCACGCAATAAGGGAAGGGTGTTTACTGACCTGCATTCCTGTTCCTCTCCTGCAGGTTGGCGCTCTCTTCTCCTTGTCCTGTATAGTGAGCCCCCTGGCTGTGCCCCCCTTCCCGCAGCTCAGCTCCCAGAAGTGGAAGGAGTTTGTGGCTAAAAGACCCAAAGCAATGCCCGGTAGCAGAACTACTTCACCTTACACCTGTAGCCGACTGCCTGTATTCAGCCAATCGGCACCATATTTCAAATTTAACCTCACCGTAGGGAGATTAGCAGAAGGAAGGAGTCATGTCAAGTTCTTTGTTTGCAATCCATGGTATTTGCATTATGGCAAAGCGCATTAGTTTATTTTTCTGTTTGATTGATAGATAATTTATGCATCTTATGGCTGTTTCAGTGTTTTGTGATGTAGACAATTCTCACTGTAATAAAAAAGCAGACATAAGATAAGCAGACACTATGTGTCAGACTGGTTCAGTTTTGCATGACTGTGTGTGTAACTCTTTGTTTCACACAGTTCCAGAGGTTGATGTGAAAGGAGAGAGTGCTCAGTATCTCTGGCTGGTCCAGGGCAACGACAGCGGCTCCTGCACAGCGTGCATGATACATTCGGCCAGTCAGATCAACGGAGCTGCAGCTATGGCAACTGTCAATGGGCTTCTGAAAGAAAAGACTTTTGCATCATCAGGTAAACACAGCTGGCCAATGGTTTTTCCTTTAACACCTACTGCTAGATGTTCTCACTTTTGAGGCACAGTAAAGTGTGAAGTATAGAAATCTATGGAAAATGGTTGTTTTGTATGACTGAGCTGTTTTGAGAAGTTACATTTTGAGTTTTTATTCAAAAATGATGTGACAGAATTACCGTTTAGTGTTCTAACGAACAAATTCTGAGCGCTGTGTACTCAGGCACACAGATTGCAGTGGGGAATAATCTTTGTTTGTCTTTGCAATATAACTGAGTGCTGTTCTTGGACTGAATGCACTTGAGTCGGGCGTCTCAAGTGAAAATGAGGTTGCTGCTGCTCCGTTTCCCTGGGGCCAGTCTTTCCTTGAATTTCCCTGAATGAGAAGCATCGAAAAACCCAGTGCAGAAGTTGTTTGGTCAGTAAAAGTGACCAAGTTCATGTTAAATGTCGTTTCATATGCAGAAGGCTTCTTATCGTGACAGTCTGGTAATCCATTACTTGAATTGTGGCAATGGGCTCTGAAAAAGGGAAATTAAGCCTTTGTTGATCTTATTCTACCAGTAGTAGTAATTTGACACATTTTTAATATGGGACAGAATTTTAGAAGATGAACTGGTTTTCCTGTTGAATAAAAGCAGCAGAGGCCTGTTGGTTTTGTATTGCTCTGTGCTCTGCTAAATTGGATTCTTGCACTGTTTTAATCTCCCTTGAGGGACTTTCTCTCAAATTCAGTTTTGAAATATGATACATACTCTTTGTGATGTGGATTAGTACGGCAGACCTCCTCATCCGTTCTGTGAAGCAGCTGATGTGCTGCGAGGACTCGTGGGAAAATGTTGTTTTTAGAAATATAGTTACGGAATTGCAGTAGAAACTGCAGTCTTTTTGTGCCGTTGACCACGCATCCCCTCTGCTCCCGCAGGTGAGGACACCATTGCCTGGCTGTGCTCCCTGCCCTGTCTGTATGGAGACCAGCTACTGAAGAGAGAGAGGAAGCTGACAAAGGTGCAAGCACTGGTCCTGAAGGAATTTCTCAGTGAGTTTGGGTTGACTGGGGGTAGATGTCACAATGCCTAACAGATAAGCTCATTGACCATGCCTCCACTAGGTAGGTGTGAAATTCTCTCTTAATTCATATTGGCCATTTCACATGTCTTGTATTATCTCAGAATCAGCTTGGATATAAATTTACATTTTATGTCAACCCTGTTGTGAAGTCTAGAATTAGGTAGCTTCAGTTTTACTGTTTCTCAGTAATAGAACCACTATGACAAAGGAGTTTGATCAACAGTGTGACTCAATGAAAGGCTTTGTCCAAAAATGACACCTAATGTCCAGGAGAGCTGAAGTTTAGGGATGTAACTAAGATGAAGCGTTTTGACTTGAGCATCCCCTTTGTCCACACAGGGAGACGAGAGGCGCTCCAGAAGAGTTCCTCAATTCCAATCAATGACCTAAAGGTGTTGCTCAGCCTCACCCGTGAGCAGTACCTAAGGAGGCATGAGAGCAATTTGCCCAGAGCAAAATCTGTCATTATGGAGGAGAAGAAACAGCACATCAGTGTGGAGCAGGGTGTGTTGGTCTCCATAGTGTACCTCGTGGTCCACATGAACAAAGTGGCATTGTCACACGTGACCGGGGGTGGGGTGGTATGATATGGACTAGCAGCAATTTTTTTTTTTTTAAATTGTAAAACAAACATAAAAATGAACCAAAATGCAGGAGTGTCTGGCAGCATCTCCATCCTCTTTCCATTTAAATAACACCACCTCACCTCATCTGCCAGATGTGGCCAGTAATACTGTAGGTGGGTGTGGCAGCACTCCTGAGTGGCACAAAGCTCATACTGCTTTTTGAAGGGCAGGATATGACACCCTGCTCTCATCTTTTTTTTTTTTCTTTTTTTTTTTTTTTTTAACGCCATGTGGNAGGATATGACACCCTGCTCTCATCTTTTTTTTTTTTTTTTTTTTTTTTTTTTTTAACGCCATGTGGCTCATATTATAATCTTATCTTTGTAGAAGTGAGCTATAGGCACACAGGGCTGCTGCAGTGGCCAGAGAGGAGTGTGCTTCGAAACTTTGAGAACCACATGAAGAACCATCAGAAAAAGCGGTATGTCCAGCTCTGTAGAGAGTTTTGTTTAGGGTATGTAAGTTTTAGGCCATCTAAGTCATGGGATGATGGCCTTTTGTGCAGTGTGCTTTTTTAGGCTTGAACAGTTACATCTGGAATATTGCATGACATTTTTCTGGTGCCAGTGCTCTGTGGTGTCAGTGTCAATATGATTGAGGTCTGCACTGAATGGAAAGTCATTAGAACTTCTGCGGTTTCAGGAAGTAACTAAGAAAAGTTTCTTTCCTCTCTGGTGGTTCAGGTCAAGCCTTTTGCTGGCAGGGGGTTCCTCTGAAAGCCTATTAGGGCCTAAGGATGTCCAAAAGGTAACCCCTGCCCTGCTGGATGCCAAGGAGCTACTGAAACACTTTACCCCAGAGGGCCAACCCAGCGGAGAGCTCCAGCCCCTGCTCGTTCACAGAGGGTGAGTGAGAGCCCAGTGACTGAGGTGCTCCCTCCCCTCACACTCCTATTTTTGAACTACGGTAACTTTCCCTCTTGTAGAAGGCATGTCACCACGTGGCATGGGGGCAACCAAGCTGCCAAACAAAATAAAATGAACAGAACGTAATGATCTCACTTGGAGACAGAGTAAAATCTTAAATGTTAAAACATGTTGCATGATAGAAATCAAAGTATAATGATTGGAGGGCAGTGTTTATGTTGATACCCCTTCTACTTTTTTCACTCATTTTTTCATACCTTGTACCAGTTGCTCTGAAGCATAGTTTTATTTTGGGTTGCAGGATGTGTAGTTTTTTTCTAAACTGTTCATTGGCCTTGTTTTTTGAATAATGTAGCTCCTTTCTTCTATTCCTAGTCTTGGCTAGTTCTCTGCTAACTTGGCTGCTCACAATATCAGCCATGCCCACAATATAGCCCAGATGCTGGTGTGTTTAGAGTCTTCACATTGGGGACCTTGGGAAATTGGTGGGCACAATGTTCCTATTTACATCTGTGGCCTTTGATGAATAAAGATGTGTGTGGAAACCTGCTACACTGCAGTGTGAGTGTGCAGCTGTCTGTGTTTAAAACCCCAGCCAAACACTTTGATAAGGGGAAAAAAGCTCAGTTGAATAGGTAAAAATACTGGAGTGTGTAGGTACAGAAGAGTAAAGGACTTGTAATATTTAGCCTGGGGGTTGCAGTGCAATCACAGGTATGGCCCTGTTTGTTGAGAAGGTTAAAGGTAAAATTCCACAAGTTTTAATTTGGTTAAATTTTTGCACATAAAACTTTGCCTAATCAACAAAACTGACTACAGCCACAGCGCGTGGAGTTTTTGTTGCCCTGTGACAGAGAGGAGGTGGGAGGTGCTGTTTGCCTGTGTGTGGCAGGCGTGCTGATCTGGAGGAAGTCATGATGGAGTATCAAACTGGCCCCCTGAAACTGTATAAAATTGTCCCAGTCTGGTGAATTACATCCAAAGTGGAGTCTCACATCTGCTCATGCTCTGCCTGCAGTGGGCAATGGGCCTCATGAAGCCCATGGTGTGATTGTAAACAGGTCCCTCGCCATCAGAAATGTCATTAGATCTTTTTGTTGCGTCAGCTTTGTGCAACTTTAAACCGCACCTTATTCAGCAAATCTACCATTATTGTGTTAAACCCCAAATTACTTTGGCTACCAGTTTGATGTCTGAACGGTTGCTTCTTATAGAGAAATGATGTGCACTGTCTATCACCTATTTTAGAGTAAGAAACATTTGTTGAATTTCTTGTGCCTGGTTTCAGGGAGAATCCGTTCCACCTTTCGCCCAACCTGACACCCAGGAAGGTGACTCAGCTGCCCTTCAGCAAGGCCTCCGCCTCCCACTACCATGGAATAGAGTATGTGCCACTCCTTCTCCCCAGCTGTACTAGGGTATTAATTCCAAGGCCGTAAGCAGTATACTGGTTAAGGGTGCACGTCTGTAACCTGCAAGTTACTGGGTCAAGTTACAGGTAACGTGCTGTTGTACTCTTGAGAAATGTGGTTAGACAGAGCTTTTCCTGTATGGCATGTTAAAGGACAACATTTTAATTGAAGTCTTAGTTCAAATAATGTTACTTATCTATTGTTCCCTTCCCTAAATGATGATGGGTGGCACCAACCTACTCTGTTTAAACTAGGAGTAACTGTTTGCTTTTAGTCTTGTGCAACTGTAAAGCAAGATTCATATAATTATACTCATGTCCTTGTATTATACAAAATATGTCTGCTTGGTTGCTCCTTCAGTGCTGATAGTTGTAATGCAGGGAACAGTTACTGAGTTCTAAGCCTGGCTGCCAAGTGGCGCTGCATCAATAGCTTGTAACTGCAGCAGCTCTATACAGCTGTCAGCCTTTGAAACTATAGACTGCACCATGTAGTACTGGTAATACCACTTATTTGAATGTGTTATCTGTATTTTGTTTCAGACTTAGCTTTTTCTTTCCTTTTTTTGCACTGAACTGGTTCTCTACCTTCACCAGGTTCTGCCTGGATGAGCAGAACTCTCTAGATCGTGATCAGAGCTTTGCCAAGCTGCAGTCGCGTCTCATCCGCTATGAAACCCAGACCACCTGTTCCAGAGAGCCCTGCCCAGTCCCCTTTGCCCTAAGCCCAGCCCCTTCTCCTGCGGTGCTGTCAGAACCCGGCAGTGTCCCGGATGGGGAGGCACTCCTGTCAGAGGTCCGAGGGGACCCACCGCGGCTAAAGCGCCGGTCCTGGGACACTGATGGCATCTTTGCGCAGAAACGGTACTGTCCGCTCAACACTGGAGTGACGTAGTGTTATTTCATAGTGGTGCCTAAAAATATGAAACCTGTTTGGAATTTCAGCCAAGTAGTTAATACTAAATGGGCAGAATAATGAGAATTTATATATGTCCTATTTTTGTTTGATCCAGTTATGTCTACTTTTGAGATGCTCTTGGACGATTTATCTGTTTTTGAAAAGTTTACTTTTCTGCCTCCTTTTTGCATGTTGATTTGATTTTATCAAGTTAAAGATGTTAGGAACAAAAAATGGTGAGGAAAGCGACTCTAGACCGTAAGGTGGTTAATACTGACAGTCTGAGAACGGAGCGCATAATTTTTAGAAGTTCTGCTCGTTCCTTTTCAGCCCAGATGGACGATGCTAAGAAATTTCTTATTACGTGTTCTGGTAA
The DNA here is from genome assembly GCA_900497675.1 of Arapaima gigas. Lineage (NCBI taxonomy): Eukaryota > Metazoa > Chordata > Actinopteri > Osteoglossiformes > Osteoglossidae > Arapaima > Arapaima gigas. The sequence continues at coordinate 1,131,022 of UFQX01000028.1, forward strand.
CATTGAGCAAAACATTAAATACACAGAAAAAGCTGTAAATGCTACATTGAAACAGAGATGGAACATGGTTTGATGCAGTATTCATGTCACTTTGACTGCATAACATTTCATTCAAAATCAAAAAAATTGGTCGTGATTAAATTTGTACTTTGGATTCTTTATTCGTTATGCAGAATGCAACTAAAATTCTAAACCACAAAACTGTTAAGCTGTTATGTTATTAATTGAACTTTTCTGGCTGTCTGGGGGATCTTAGGGATTTATAATAAAATTCAGGTCACGACTGTCTTGTTGCAGAGAATTCTGGGTGATTACGAATGATTGTTTTGCAGATTGGGGTTGATATGAAAAAGCATCTGAGGACAATTCCTGAGAGGTGCTGCTTACTGAACAACAAGTGCAAACATTCCCAGGGTTCCTGCAGTTCAGTCAGACTGACACTCATGTCACTGCCCTTCGGGACCAGATTGTTGATTGATTTTTCATGACACTGTTAGTCGTGCGTTAGTTCCAACTCAGCAGCTCGTCCAGCCTGCACTGGAGTGGAGGAGCCGGGAAGCATCCTGTCAATGAATAAACCAGGTGTTCGCTCTTTTTGCAGCGACAAGCTGCTCACCTTGATGTAAGAAAGCCTGTGTGGGAGATTTAGATATACCTGGGGAGCAAGAAATGTGTTTAGTGTCTCTTCTCCCCCCCCCCCCCCCCCCCTC